>JAGDQP010047210.1:0-15091 GCA_022664845.1 Lepisma saccharinum
ATTTCCTAGCTCTTCCTCGGAGTAGTACAATTCTGTGTAGAAATTATCAAATATGTTTATAATTTCTTCCTTATTTCGTGTTACGGTCCCGTCTGGTCTCTTAACTGCAATTATTTGCTTTTCCCCTATCATGAGCTGCTGTTTGGCTTTCTTCAAACTCTTGTTTCCCTTGATTGTATTTTTAACAAGATTGTCGTTATATCTTCGTACATCCTCTCTTATTTTCTTTCTTACGGTTTTATTTAGTTCTATGTACTCAATCCTCTTTATACAATTTTCCTCTTCTTTCATTTTCCTTCTTTTCTTCATCAAGAGTTTAGTTTCTTCTGAGATTTTGCTCTCTCTTTTCTTTCTGGTACCTGCTATTTCCTTGGCTGTTTCTCTTATTATCTCAGTCAGTATTTTATTTCTTCTATCGATGTCTTCTTCATCCTCTAACTCTTCCAAGGATCAGAATCTGTTGCTTAGTTCTATCTCGAATGTCTGTCTGTGTTTTCCAAGATTTTCCAGATCTAAAACTGACAGTTTTCCTCTGATAAGCTTCTTTCTCTCTAGTCTAGTATTTAGTTTCAGCTTACATCTCATCATCCTATGATCACTCGAGCTTTTGAAACTGCTGAGAACAGACACGTCTTGCAGAATTGCCCTGTTATTTGATAGAACGTAGTCTATTTCGTTTTTTGGTCCCATTTGGGCATTTCCATGTCCACTTCCTCTGGGGCGGTTTCTTGAAAAATGTGTTGAAAATCAACAGTCTGTTGGCTTCTGAGAATTCCACTAACTTCTCTCCTCTTTTGTTTCTTTTTCCAAATCCAAAGTTTTCCACTTTCGTGTTACTGCTCTGCTTGGTTCCTACTTTCGCATTGAATTCTCCCATTACAATTTTGTAATGCGATTTGCTACTATCTAAAATCTTCTGTATCTCCTCGTATAGGTCTTCGACTTCCTCCTCCGGGTGCGAGGTTGTTGGAGCATACACTTGTATAATTTCCATACTGCATCTCTTGTTAATCTTTATTACTACCCGTGCGATTCTATCTGAAATTCCTTCAATTCATGTGATCCGTGACTTCAGGTCTTTATTAATTATAAAGCCAACGGCTGTCGATTTACTAGTTTCTGTTCCTTTGAAGTAGAACGTGTGCCCTTACGGTAGTTCCAACTGTTCTTCATTCTTCCTCCACACTTCTGATAGTCCTATGATGTCCCACTTAATCCTCTTAAGTTCATTCTGCAGTTCTTCTAATTTGTCCTCTCTTGCAAGTGACTTACAGTTGAGGGTCGCCACGTATAGGTCCGTTCGAGTTGCCGTGTCGGTGTCCTGGCAGTCTACAGTCCAAACCCGGGCATTTTGACCCTCTGACTTCCTGCAGGACTGACCGCTGCCTTTGCCAGCTGCATTCCGTCCTCCGGGCAATGAGGACCTCCGAGGCTGTTTCCTTGCTTATACCATCATATGTAAAGAAAGGACGGGTGCTGATATTTGACTCACCACGCTGTCAGCTAATGCGGGTTGGTGAGCAGTCCATCCATGTTCGTTCGCCAAGCAGTTGCTTGGGTACTAACAGGCCCCACGGCGTGAACGTATGGATTGGACATTAGGCGTCTACCCCGGTCGGTTCCCTTCTGACGTTATATGGTAAATGTAAAGTGTCCCAATTCGTATCGATTATCGAAAGTTCTTACACTAGAAATATCGACAGCGGCTGCGACTTCAAGATTAATTCTCTGTTGATGTTAATCGGTTTGTTTTCTTTTGAATCGTTTCATCATTACTGTTTAGTGAGACAGCCAAGTCTTTAGGTTTCTCGAAAATGTCCAGTAATTCTTCAGAAAATTTATTGAGTAAGTTTCGCTCCATTTGCACGGACATAATCCATTCCTATACACGGTTGCAAGAATTTGAATTATATGAATGGCCTTTAGTCATCTAAGACTTAGGTCAGTATATGGTAGGGAAAGGATGATAAATGATCCTATATAATTGAAAAAGGGCATTAATTAGTTTGTTTAAAAGACACGATTAAATTGAAATATGGTTTTATATTTTGTTTAATGTATTTGATTGTTTTAATGTAGATTTATCGAATTAGAATGTTTGAACTCGTATATTGCATTAAGATGGTTATTGAAGTTAGCAGAGCTGCTCAACAGATCACCTTTAACGTATATCTACTTTCAAAATATGTAACTTTCAGTACATAAATAAAGTGGCATCACCGTTGGAGAACTGCTAGAATGGTAAAGGGATTCAACATTAACTTAATTCAAAGCTCATAATTAAATTTAAAATAAGTAATGCATTTCAATGTCTATATATGGAATTAATTATTCTAATTTAATTGTATCATTATGTTTAGTAGCTTCTCTTTCAGTATCGACTTAACTATTTTCATTTATTTATTTATGGTTTCTGAAAGGCACTTGTAACTAATTGTGAGATGATCAGCATGTGATAATATATTTATAATGAATTATTTAATATAATCTTGTATGCTTAACGAATGGCCGACCATTGTATGCTCGTGGAAACTATATAATGTTTCAGTTCTTACCAGAGCTTGTAGAGCATATCAGAACTAGGAATTTTAGAGCACTACAAGCTCATTAAATAATTTATTAATCTTATTTAAAGGTAATCAAAACCTTGAATTCTAGTAGGATAATAATTCATACGCGTTAGGTAAAGAAGTGCACAGTTTCATATACTAATTTATTTTCTTGTATAACGGAAGGAAATTCTGGATGAACTTTGCATTCTCCTTTCGGTGATCATCGAAGATCTATGTATGTTAAAAGTCTGTACACACACTGAAGCAGTCTTACGAGAATCGGTGGGAAACCTTACTTCTATCAAATTTCATAGAACCTATGGACATGTAATTACGTGTGATCACACAATATATCACTTCTAATTTAAAACGTGGTATATTGAAAATACTGGTTTCGTATCATTTCATTTTGTAGATACGGAAATAACAAACTGAGCTCTTGTAGGTTTAAATTAACTCGTTATTTCCTCATTTAAGTCCCTCTTGTCCGGAAAGCAAGAATGCATAGTCAATTATTCCTTAAAATTCTTTATATTGTTAAAGCTTTTATCGTGTACTTTCTTCGAGAACAAGTCAGAACGTCGAAACTGAAAACCGGTCAGAACGTATACGAAAACGGACAAATTGTATACAGAGACAAAACGTCGAAAACCACAAACGGTCAGATCGTCGAAGTGACAGAACGTCGAAACTACAACACGGTCAGAACGTATACAAAAAGTGGTGGACACGTTTTGCGGTGGATCCCTTTCTTCTTGTACTCTTTTTTAATAATTTTATAAAATTTCATTTTCAACCCTACAGATTTCTTAACTGGAAAATATTAAAGATACAATTAATGAAGAGAAACTATTACTTTCTTCAGAATTTCTAAAAGTATGAAATTATTGTGTTGATATTTAACTCAAATTGAAGATCAAAGAAATTATTTCTTCGAATATTTATAACTTGTTTCCTTTTATGCTTCAGCAGCAGGGCTGTGAAGCCTTATGCGCCCGCTCCGTGCGTCTGTCTGTCGACAACTTTCAACTCAGGAAGTACTAGGGCTAGGAATGTGATTGCGGTGTTGTTGAAAAAATCTCGACGAGACTAGCTCAAAGCCTTATAGACGATACATATTGCAGAAGCGAATATAGAGTTAGGAGCGGTGTCAGATATAGGGGCAATTCATAACTTTGGAACTTGTAGGGCTAGAAAAGGTGATTGAGGTGTTCTTAGAAATGTCCTAGTAATACGAATTCAAACACATATCATTCATCTGGATAGCAGGAGCGGATCCCGAGTTTTGAGGATGAGAATTTTCAATTTTATAACTACTATAGCTAGGAAGGTGATTGAGGTGTCCTTGGAAATGTCCTGGTAATACGAGTTAAAACCTGTATCATTCATCCAGATGCAAGGGGTAACAATTTGTACCTTTATAACTACTTGGACTAGGAAGGTAGTTGAGGTGTCGTTGAAAAGATCTAGACAAGAGGAGTTCAAACCCATATCATTCAGCCAGATTGCAGGGGCGGATCCCGGGTTTCCGGGGGAATTTTCAACTTTGGAACTACTAGTGCTAGGAAAGTGGTTGAGATATCGTTGGAAAGATCTCGGCAAGATGAGTTCAAACCTGTATCATTCATCCAGATCGTAGGGGCCGCAACTGATCGGGAAAATGATCATGAAGACACAGTGCGGGCAAAATATGGAAAAGAATTCAGTTTGAAAATACAACGTTGCGGATTCTTCATTGATACAGACCACCAGTTTCTTGCAGTGTCGCCAGATGGCATCGTGCTGAATGAAGACAATAAAGACCGGTATATTATAGAAATTAAGTGTCCTTATTCGGCTAGAAATCGTGTCAGTATTTCGCAAGCTTGGGATGTGGTGCGAATCTTTCAACTATACATGAAGATTGACGAGAAAACACAAAAAGAAGAAATCACACTTTCCGAAAAGCACCCTTATTACCACCAAATACAGACACAATTACATTGCGTGAAAGTTGAATGGTCTGGCTTAGTTGTTAATATCCCGAGATAAATTACTATTTTGAAGATGAGGCTTTTAGGATAAAGATTCTGGATAAACTGTTTTCTTTTCATTGAGAATGCATTTTACCTGAACTAGTACATCCATGATTCGGATTTCTGAATAAGCCAATGAGAGAACCACAAGGTATTATCGAATCAATAAGAAATAAGCAAGTGGATAAAGACACTAAAACAAAAGGGAAATCTGCTTTGTGAAAAGAATAATGTATTATTATGTAAATAAATGCATTGTGTTACAATATATTAAATTAAATATTTAGTTTTCCTCTAATTCTGATAGTCTATTTATTTAATTTTAATAGGACAATGCATTTAAATTTATTTAATGATCGTTAGGCATCTAAGGCCCAGGCCGGGATAGGATTGGGGAAAGGATGCGGAAAGATGTCATCCAGAGCCTAATTTAAAAGTACCGTTCCGTTATTTGCCTGATGTGACTGAGGAAAAATCTGGAAGATAGCCGGCACATGAATTCGAATCCTCTTGTCTCCCAATACCATTCCGGAGTCTGCGACACCACCGCCTGAGCCATGGTGTCTGGCTAATAGGACAAGGCTGGAATTATTTTAAATAAAACAAGAAATGGTGATATTTTCCTGCATTCCTGAAAAACAAAGTGATAAACAGGGTGGTGGTGATAAACATCGGAAATCGACAAACCTTGCGTCATTATTGTGGAGACATTATGCCATTTCCGAAATTACTGTGCTAACTAAATACGCCTCTAGCTCCGAAACAAGGCCGAATTCTAACTTTCTTCAATAATCATTTCCCGAAGTTTGTCGCATTACGTTACCACCCTGTATATAGGCCATGGACTGGTATCGCATCCTGTCTCACATACTTATTCATGCTAGTGTATTCGAAATTTTGTAAAAGAGGGGAAAGTACCAAAAGGAAACATATTTACACCAACGATGGTCTATTTGTTCCTCTTATGTTCATGTTAGGAATATTTTACAACAGGTTGTATATGAATAATTTATTTCGTTAATCTATGTATGAAATGTGTGGGGGTAGAATCATAAATTTGTAATTACCAATAATAATAATTATTATTGTCTATGTTTATAGTGTACCCCACCAGACGAGCAGAATGTGTTGGAAGTGGCTGAAAATATTTTTTTGAGCGAGAAAGTAACAGAGAGTTTTGCACAAGAAAGCACAACAACAATTAAAAACGGTCAAGCACTGACAATCCTTTCACAATACTGCTTTTACCTTCCCTTTTCCTCAAAGATTCAAGGTTGTCAAACCCTACCCCTTCCCTTTCCCTTCTCCCTCCATTCTACTTCGACACCAAAGTCTTCGTGTTTTCTCCCCCTGTTGCTCCTAATCTGTCCCCTCCTTTTACTCCTACTTGAGAAGAAAAATACTTAACAGAAATTTAATTATTTCAGTCATAAATTTCTATTTTTTTAAAAGCAAATAGGCAGATGGCACCCAGAAATAATTTCTTTATGATCAGGGACAAGCTACGTGTAAAACTAGTTGAGTGATGTACGTAGTAATTTTTTAACATGAAGAAGATAGGGCTTTCAAGAAACGTAGACGTTAGCCTTAAGGGACAATTCTACTTCATTTCATCAATCAATGTGCCAACAAACTCATACACGTTCGAAATAACATACCGTGTTTGTATTTGCAAATGAAAAATGCATGAATTGTGTACTTTTGCTTCATTCAATGCTGATTGAATTGTCTTTCCCCTCATTTTAGTACAGTCCTGTCAAGATAAAATGAATTTTATGGGCTGAGTACAGTCCTGTGGAGAGAGTGGTGAAAATTTGGAACTGATATTAAGTACTGGATACGTTGCTGTGGTAAATTAAATTTAAAGATCCGAGCTGTCATGGCTTAACGAGCGACTGTGTCTCAGTCCTTAAAATTAAAAACAATAATGCTACATAATTAAATGTGAATTAAATCTTATGGCATACTGTAAGTAAGAAAACTACTGGACTGTTTATTTCTATTTAAATGATAAAAATAGAAGCTGCAAGGCATTAACACAAAATTCAAAATTGTATTAACTCGTCAACTTCTTCATTCTTTATAATTTATATTATAATTTTACTTCAGATTTAGTGAACTATTAATTTCATCATCTAACCAAACTTTGAATCAAAACATTCACCACTTAGATAGTTAACCATTTTGGAAGATGAAGTATGGAAGAAGAGAATATATCCATAAATTGATCGACATTTCAAATTTAAGAATTCCACTTGCAAAATTATACGAATCAAACTAATGACAAATGTCCGAGACCTTTAAATTAAAATGATGTACTTAGGTGTCAATACCCACCACCATAACAATATTTATTCCACTGATGCGACGGATGCCTTGGTCAAAAAAGTATTTTTAGCCTGAGTGGAGATAGTGTTGCACCCTCTTCTTCGCTTCTTCGACCGTCCGAAAGCAGGTCTCTTTCAAATTGTTCTTTAACTTCCCAACAACAAGAAAATCATGTGGTAATAGATCAGTGATGTAGGATAAATGGGCCAGAACATCTAAATTGAATTTTGCGGGGTGTAACATGCGAACTGTTGCTTGTGCTGGCCCAGACGCTGTCGTGAACGGGGATAACATATATCTACAAGAAACCACGCCTCTTGGTATTGATTTCTGCTGCAAAGATTAAAGGGTCTTTATGTAGAATTGATGGTCATACATCACTCTCAGAATACCATAAGTACAGGTTCACGCGGATCGAAAAACAGCATCATGATCACTCTTCTTACTGTAGCCTGTTGTTTGCCCTCATTGGGTGTGGTGAGTCTGTTTGTTTCCAGTTCATGCGGGCACTGCGTGTATCAAGATCACAATGATGGCAGACGCTTTCTGTTGACAGAACGGCACAGGTATCGCTTTTTGTTCCTCAGTCGAATTGTGTTTGTCTCACTGGATGAAAACCTTGCGATACTGCAGGCTGTCGTGCAGCATTGACTGGCCACTACCATGACTACAAGGTGCGTAAACATGAAACCGGAATTTATGTACAGAAAAGACACCATGATTGGATGCAAATACTAAGAACTATTTTATTCGAAGTATTGGCCATCGCTAGCAATACATTTCTGCCATCGTTCCGGCAATTTGTGGATGCCAGACCAAAAAATAACTGCGCCTCTTGTGCTGGAAACCAGTCATCAAGCCATTTTCGTACATTCTCGTCAGATGTGAAGCGCTGGTCAGCAAGTGCGTGTCCCATAGATGCAAATAAGTGAAAATCGGAAGTCGCCAAATCTGGTGAGTAAGCCGCATGCGGAAGGATTTCCCAGCCAAACGTCGCAATCGTTTTCTTGACCGGTTTTGCTGTGTGGGAGAGTGCATTATCGTGAAGCACAATCACTTTATGTTGTCTTTGGTCATATTCTGGTCGTTTTTCACGCAAAGCTTGATGCAAATCGATCATTTATTGTCGGTAACGTTGGGTATTAACGGTTTTGCCAGGTTTCAGCAGTTCATAATAGATCACTCCCTTCCGATCCCACCAAACACAAAGCATTGTCTTCCGTCCACAGTGATTTGGTCTTGCAGTCGATGTCCCCGGTTCTCGGTTCTCCTGGAGTTACCCATCATCTTCTACGCTTAGGATTCTCGAAATAGATCCACTTTTCGTCACCAGTCACAATTCGATGGAGAAATGATTTCCTTTTGTACCTGGAAAGCAGAATTTCGCAAGTAGATTTTCGGTTTTCCTGCTATCGTTCAGTCAATGCATGTAAAACCCATTTTCCCACCTTTTGAATCTTGCCCATGGCTTTAAACGTATGGAAACTGCTTCTCGTCTCACATTTAATTGATCCTCGAGTTGTTGTTGCGTTTGAACGTCATCCTCATCCAACAAAGCTTGCAATTTGCTGTCTGCAAACTTTTTCGGTGGTCTTCCATGTTCTTCGTTTCTCATGTCAAAATCGCCACTTTTATTTTTTTTAAACCACGCATAGCACTGTGACTTACCAAGAGCATGATCACCGTAAGCTTCGACAAGCATGCGATACGATTCTGCAGCAGTTTTCTTTAAATGGTAACAAACAATCAATGCTGTCCGCACATCGTAGTTTGTAGGTACAAATTTCGCCATGTTCAACGCTATCAAACACTACACTATGACTTGCAACTTGTTTGGTTGTGAGTTGCAAATCGTTATCAGCAGTTAAAACAAGTAAGTGGCGCCAAGGACGCAGTTTTACGGTAACCACAGTGACAGCTAACGCCGTCTATGCACAAATTCCGGTATCATATTTACACACCTGTTACAGTAATAGTGCCAATAAGTTTCATTTCCCGTTCTTTGATTTGTCTATTATTCCACAACAATTCACCAAATCCTTGGATCTTATTTGCCGCCGTGACTAGATGGGCTTGTCCTATTCGAGTTTCATCCTGTAAAGACGACCAAGCGTTTCAAAACCTTGATATCTAATCCATTGCAACGAAAGTTTAAACAATGCTGACCATAAACAGGTTTCATAATGTGTCGTGTGACTTCTGGCTCTTCTTCATTAGAAGAGTCCATGATTCGCACACTATGTCACTATCTTCTAACCTACGCCACCAAACAAAGCATGACATCTTTCTGCTACGTCGTCTGATGTCATCTGTCTACTAAGGCTTGTGATGGCTTTGTGTTGCCAATGGCAGAAAAGTATTAACACATTATTCAATTGCTTACCTGTTAAAATTTTGTGTAAAATTTCATTTGACTGTCTTTTATACTTTATAAATAACTAAACAATTGTCACTGAGCACAAGTCTTTTTCTGCAATTAAAGCTGCTACCAGTTATTTAATGTTTTAAAATACAGTTTATGAAAGATTTTCAAAGGATAAATATCTCCTGATTTAATTTCAGTTTTCAGTATTTTGTAAATTATTCAGTATTTTTGTAAAGTTATTTCAGATAAGACGAGTCGATTTTGAACCGTTCACATAGCCGCAGACCCTCCAAGGCCCCCTTCTAACAAGTTATGCATGTTCTGCGCCCCCATTTCTTGAGCAGTCGCTCTCCACCAATCTTCATCGAAATAATATTGAACGTAGCATGTCAAGGTGTAACAGCCTAGTTGCTGTTCCCTTTTTATATTTATTTTCTCCCCTTTTATTTTTTTAGTCTCCGTTCTGTTTACTTTCTGTGTATTCTCCTTAGCTCATTCTCTTTGGTAGGTTCTAGACTCTTTGAGCGTGTTTCGTTTGGATTTTGCTTTGGATTTTTATCGTTATCCATCCAGGTTTTCGTTCGTCACGCAGCAATGACTTGGATCTAACGCTTGTTTTGATTGGACACTAGTCAATGCTTCGTGACTTGTTTTTTGCTGATTGGTGGGAATGAGCCTTCTTCTCCGTTTGCTGGGAGAACTGCTCTCTCACGCCATGTTAGTTCAGTTCCAATTTTTAAAACGAGACGAATAGATGCATGGGCTTTCCGTCATCTGTACTTCCTAAGCCCTGTCTACGAGAGGTAGATTTAAACACTAAATTTAGCATAATTTTCAATTTCGACTGATTTCGTCTATTCAGATGCAATATATTATTCGTATTAAGAAGAATAGAACCGACATAAGTACTACCAGGACTTTTCAGCGACATTATTTCGAAATTTTCACCTCATTAAATTCATTATTTTTGGTTTTGAGATTATTTATTAAAATGCACAGTATGTTCTAAATTTCAGTATGGGGCCGCTATTGACCGAATTCTTACATTACAAGTACCGGTTCGCTGGATTTCAATAATCATATGCCAATTTCTCGTCTCCAGTTTTCCAAATCCATTTGAAATTCCCGGCTAGCCATGTTTGACAGCTACCGCATATTTTCCTTACTTGATCAAATTAGCAACATGTCTGTTCGACTATTTTTGAGTACCGTTTTGATGCTAATAGTAAATTTTAATTTATTCGACATGGTTCGATAATTTTGGTTTCAACTCCAGCCACTATTCTCCGATGAAAAAGTCATAGTTTAAAATATTATTTTTGTATTTTCAAGATTTATTCAGAACGTCTTTTGTATAAGGTAGTAATCATCTGTAATGACGTCACACAATTAATAGCGTTAAAGTGATTCTTTCTTTACCATGTATTTTGGACTAGAACTTCTTTCCTGTAAGTAATATCGTGCTAAAACTTTTCGAAATTATACAACAATATTTCGGGAATAATTTGTGAAAATATCAACGAAATTTATTAATTATTATAGAAATTATGGACATTTATATGTGACTACGCAACTTTCAGTTCTGCTTAATTAATTCAATGTATACCAGCGATTCAAATTTGTTTGTTCCTACACCTCGACAGTAATTCTGTTCCGATTCTTATGATATTATCATAGCCGAAAGCGTGAAATATGTACATTCAGAGTAATAAATTGGAATTCTGAAATTTTTATATTTCTTCGAACAATCCTGAGTTTATGTTCAGTGAACGTAGTATAGAAACCTCTCAGTTAACCAGGTACGATCTAAGACATTAGTTGATAATCCTCTTACAGTGTTAAGTAATATTTGTGATGTTCAGTGAGTTATTTAATGTTTGACTTGATATCTATTGGAAATTAGCTACAAATCGTTACGTGAAGTTGACAGCAATTGATACTAATTATTTCTGTGTTTCGGTAAACCTATCGTATTGAGTGATGTGATTTTAATTAGATTAGATCGGTTCATAAATCCGTAGACCAGTGGTAGGATTCTTTCGCCAGCTGAGAAGTGATAACTTGGGAAAGGAACTATATATTAAATTTCTGGTTATTTCTGCGTTGACATATGAAGTGACTCCAGTATGTGATTTGTGTGAATAAATATTATTTGCATTTTGTGGTATGACGCTATGTTTGGATTGAGTTGCGACCGTCATTCGTTTGTGTTCGTTCGTCTTTAGTTCAGGAATTGCGATTCCAGACTACAGGTGTGGGCCCTACTAAGGTAAAGGCAAGACATGGTATTTTGCCACCCTGTAGACTTCGAAGTGAGTAAGGACATAGTATGAGTCGTTATGCGTATCATCGTTTCAGATTATTTCCCAAGTAAAGATTTACGTTTTCTTTCTTAATCTGTCGCTAATCTGAACCAGCTGGTATTTCGGAGTATGAACTGACGATCTAATTAAACGATTGGAGGTGTCACCTTACCGGTATTTCCTCCCTCGATCTAAATTAATTTTTTTGCAGCGATCACAAGGATCTGGAATCCTCTTTCCCAGGTATTCTTAAATCTGGAAGGCATTTCTGCGCCGCTCGTCTGGGGTGTAGAAAATGTTTGGAGCTAGAGGTTAGGTTAGATGCGTTGCGTGGGTACTCTAGGCTCCTGGCGACCCTATTTGTCTGTGTGATCCACTTTTGGGATCATTAGGTTGGGGGCGTTTCAGTTTTATGCGACTCCAGCCAGGATTGCCAAAAAACTATGCGTTTCAAAGGAATGTCGTACCACACCTTCTGAGATACTTTCCAAAGGCCATCCAAGATACAAGTACGACTTTGAGCTATATTCTGTTTCAACAACCTAAACCCAGATACACAAAATATATCCACGAGTGTGACTTCTGCTGATTTCATTGGGATAGACGAAGCTTATGTTACTCGAATGCCTGTTGCGGCTGTCTTCTGTTCAAACTATGCTGTATTAGATTTTCCCGAATGGTTGGAAGCTCTGCTCATGAGGATCCACATATTTGATGCTTACTGTCCGCACAATTGTAGAGCATATGCTTTACGTGCTCGAAAATGTAGTCATCTTTAATTTTGACATGGAAGATATCCAGGTGATTTTGAAACAGTCCTGGCCACAAAATTCGGCCACAACCAGACACTGGGCAATGAAATCTAAGCGGTCATTGTTTCCTTTCCTGTGGTTATAAGTGGCATGCACCTTGTTGGTAAAACTTTGGTAAACTTTCTTTTTAGACGGGACAGTCTAGAAACTTTGGACTTCAGCCCGTCGCGATTTCCTATTGAGCTATTAAAATCCACACCCATTGCCCTCCCGGGTCTCAAATCCGGGACCTTTGAGTCTTTGGCCTACCGTCGTGGACCACACGGCTACCCGGCCGGCGCACCTTGTTTGTATTGTCCTGTTAAACCTGCTTCTCACTCAGCGTTAATATATCTATTTGACACTGTAAAGGTTGTTTTGTAAAGTTCCTGCCATTGGTAACAAGAATTCAGTTCAACCTTCTTGCCACGAAATGCTGAATATTTCGTGACATATGTTCAGATTTCGCTGTGGGCAGGTTCTTCTTGCACAAATTACTCCTTATATCAGTCTCAGTGTTTCGTGATCGGGCAGGCTGGAAACGCTCTCGATAGAATTTTTCGGCACGCTGAATATCCTGGGAAGAAAACTCTTATTCAAGCAAATATTTAAGCGCAAGTCAACTTTCCTGGTGGTTAGTCATATTCTTTACACTGTTTTACTATGGTTTTATGGTGTCACTTCGCTGCTGAAAGTCTGCTGATGTCCCTTCAGAAGCTTGTTACCTTTACCTTAGTCTTTGCACAACGTATGTTCTCTTGTGTTGTGAAGCACACGTAATTCTTAGTAGTATATGCGTATTGTTAAATGATTATCATGGTATGCATTCAGGAGGCTGTGTGGAGAAGTGGTCAGAAAGAGTATTCTTGTTTGAAGGAGATTTCTATAGTTTTAACTTGCTTGATTTAATATTTTTTCATATCAATTGTCCTTCCCATTTCAGCTATCGCAATAATGTAAAGATGCTATCCTCCATTATGAAAGACGGACCAATTTCCCCCCAAAACCTTGGAGTATATTGGGCTGAATATGTAATGAGACACAATGAAACAGAACATTTGAGAGCAGCTTCTTTGGATTTAACCTGATACCAAGTCTACATGATAGATATCTTCTTGATTTGTTGTGGGATTTTTGCAATATTCTCTTTTATGGTCTACCTTCCGTTCATTAACATCTTCTCATTATTATAAAAACAATGTTCCGATCATAAATTAACAGAAACAATCTTTTCTAGTACTGCACACAAGAAGTCAGAATGAACATCTATTGTGAGATTCTTTTAAGATAACCACTGTCTGTTATCATACGATATACAAATATTTATTACATTGTTAAATATTTCATTTTAACCAATATTTTCTTAATTGCATCATTGTGTTCAAGGCAAAAGGGCGTAAGTGTACTAAATTTCCATGTAAATTACGCCATCATGCCTTGAAAGCAATGCTTTATTGTTCAATAAAAATTCTTATACTTCAGGATGAATGTGTTAACTAATCAAGAAAAATATGAAGTCCCTGTTTACTGGACAAGGTTGCACTAGGAGCTCACTTAGGTAAGGAAACGAAAATGTTTGCACAATCCGGTGAATATTCCAAGAATGTTAGGACCAAATCCTCTATGCGAATTCATCTAAGATTGACTCCATGATACTCTTTAAATATCTGTAGCTATGATTTCGGAAGGATTTTAATTTCTATCAACATGCACGGCAGTGCATGAGCCAAGTTCTTCACGTCAGAAAACGTCAGCACTGCCAGAAGCATGTTATACAGGAATAAGAGTTTATGGCAAAATCGACGATTTGGGGACCCCGTAAGAAAAAAGATGTTAAAGATAGGAATATGAGCTTTTGCCGTTAAGGAGATGGTAAATATGTGCAGATGTACAAAATTTCATATTCGTATCTCAAATTATGATCTAGTTGTGGACCCCTGAAATTGCACATTTTAGGCTAACTGACTCACTCACTCACTCACTCACTCACTGACTCACTCATCATATTGTTTAGGGTGTTTGGAGTAAGCTAGAAACATGAAATTTGGTATGAAGGTAGAGGATGATAAGTAGACAAAGGAAAAATTCCGACATTTTGAAAAGGTCGCCATCTTGGATTCAAAATGGCCGCCAAACCTAAAATTTCAAAGAATACACAATCTAAACGACTAAAGCTAGAACAGTGAAATTTGGTATGAAACTACATCATTGATAGCAAATTAAGAAAACTTTTTAAAAATTTGAACAAGTCGCCATTTTGGATTCAAAATGGCCGCCAACACTAAAATTTTAAAGAATAGACAGCCTAAACGGCTGCCGCTAGAATAATGAAATTTAGTTTGACAGTACAACATTATTAGTAGATTATAAAAAAATCTTACAAAATATCTCTAAAGACGCCATCTTGGATCCAAAATGGCGGGCGTCATAAATCCATTTTCCAACTGCTTGAGCCAGATATACGAAATTTGGCATAATGATGTATTATCAAGAGTAGTTTAGGAAAACATAACAACGTTTTAAAAAATTCACCATCTTTGATTCAAAATGGCAGCTGAAATACCATTTTTCACATCGTTCGAGATAGGGAAATGAAATTTGTTATGACAGTGTATCATCACGAGTATGTCACGAAAATATAAGAAAACGTTAAAAATGTGTCCATCTTTTATCCAAAATGCCCGCCTAAGCCCCACTTTATAACGACTGAAGCTAGAGAAACGAAATTTGGTATGAA
>JAGDQP010047211.1:0-15090 GCA_022664845.1 Lepisma saccharinum
ATCTGTATTAGTAACAAACCCAATATAATACGTTTAGGCACTATTCCGGAAAACAAATCTGTAAGTGTGGTGTCCATAATACCTTGAGGTAAAGTTTCTGTCTTCACCTGCACTTTTGTTATAGGATATTTTACTCTAAATTTACGATTTTGTAATACTTTATTTTGCTATTGTCACCGTGTCCGACACATCAACCTTTTTTATAAGCAGTGTTGCATCTGTAATTACAACTTTCCCCTCAGCTCCAGTTTCGCCCATTAGACAAAATACGGGTTTAGTCGGAATCAACTTAATACGCAACTGTACAACACTCAATAGAGATTTCTCCTGATTGAACATATCACCGAGAATATAGCCCAGTCATTCACACGGGCGACTTAACCGCGTGAGAAGAGAGCGCTGTTTAAAACCAGAATTACAACTATCAGCCACACTATATATTTGACCGGGTATACCTTTAAACCACATTGCGGTCTGAAGATGAGTTGTTTTTGCATTGGCATTATAATTCAATAGTTTTTCAATATACGAGCGATATGGATATGTGTGGGAAGAATAGGAAATTAGTTGATTATTCAGATATATCTGTACCTCGCTAAACATTGCACTGAGACGATGATTTACATGGCCAATTTTCTTATCGGTACGTTAAATCGGAACCATCCGTTTTAGTAATTTTACCTTTAATATGTAGCATTGTACGCGGTAAATTAATATAATCATCACCATGGCCGGGGACTACAAACTCTATCGAAGCACTATCAGATATTGACGCCACAGGTTTATATGGCACAGTTTTATTACCTATAATACTTGTTTGAGCGGTCAAATCCCCCAATAGACCTAATTCTGATTTCGTACACTCACATTGTATTTTTCTTTTCTGCTATTAATACTCTAGCTAGTTTACTTTTATAATATCGTATTATATGTCACGTATTCGAAAATGTAGTTTTACACATACACTGCCATATTGGAAAGGAAGTGCATTAAACATGCTATCTCTCAAATCAATAATAATTTGATGAAATAGTTTACGCTGCATGGTGACATAATGAGGATTTTCAAGGAAATGCACATTAGTAGCACTGTACTCTCGAATATTCGTATTTATAATACGAAGTGGAGCAGCAGTATCACCTACCAGTTGAGGTTCTACAATATCACTATAAATATACATGTGTGCGGCTAGCGATTTCTGTAAATCAGGCGGAAAGCGAGTACAATGAACAAGTACAATATTCTCTTGCTGTATATAATCAAAACCTAGTATTTTCGCTAATTAAATTCATAACCGTACTTCTACACTCTCTCCATCTTTTCTACTCTACTGACCTGAATGCGTTTTACCGAAGGTTTAACTTTTAATTGTAAACTTTTATAGTTAATTTGAGATAAAATATCGTCAACATGATAATAGTGGCCGGGCATTACTTTAGTTATTTTCCAGCTTTCTTTATCCGTGGCGCGGTAATAAATATTATTAGTATATATGGAAACATTCTGAAATGAGCATGTATAATGCACTTCAAGGACATCTGTTTCCCACACACCTTTCTCCAACACGAAAGGATAATATAATTTTGAAGTATAACACGCCAGAGTATTTTGCGGGGAAAATTCCATAGAACTATTACCTCGTAGTGTGATGTAAAAACTAGTACACTACTCCTCCATAATTAATCAAAATATCTCTCTTCTTCCTTTTTTTTATTTATACCACAACCACTTGTTTGATTATTTTTATGTTTTATCGCAAAACGAGCTCTTGTTTTCTTCACCAATTCTCCTAGCAACACTTGATTTATTTTATTTTGAGCTTTATTCTTTAAATTACTTTTTGCTTCCTGTGAGCGTGCTTTTAAAGCCTCTTCAACGGGTTTATTACTATCTAATACATTTTCGACTTGATTAATTCCAGTACGCAACAGTTCTTCACCAACAGTTTTTTGCACCTTGTTTTATTAACGGAAATACAGTACGCTATAAACAACCTAGAAAACTACCAATAACTTCTTGGTATGGTGCACATCTATATACATTGTAACCACTGCCTAATTGATGCGAATAATATTGGAGATAAGGATCATTTTTTAATTTGCTATGTACACAAATATGACACTAGTTTATAATAATGTATTATTATTAAGATAGCTTCGTTTTTCAAGTCTTATTTCCATTTTATAACCACACACATCCACACCTAGGTTGCCAACAGAGGACAATATGGACTCCAACTTTTAAGCTCTTTCAAGGGAACATTATAAGATTGCAAATTTCAAAATGCTTATCTTACACTATCGGGTAATCTAACAAAATAAAAACCACACTCTGCAAGTTGACGTAGTGGAACTTTCCATTGCCCCTGTCTTTTAAATGTTGCTAACCGTTCTTTAAATACGATACAGGAATCAATGAGTTAAATGAAGCAGGATAACTTCCCCACCGAACAAGTAAACGTTTGCCTTTAGCTTCTAAAATTTCATCTCTTTCGTGAACTCCCGGTAGTGGCACCACTTGTATTTCCTCTTCATAAAATATACCATCAATCACAACACCATTTAAAGCCTCTAATACATAAACCACTCTCTTTTCCTGATACTTTATGTTTCATTTGAAATATTTCCAGAGTCCAATTTTCTTTGTAGCCTTTTGCAAAATGTCGTTTTTCCTTAGTAATTCGCACAGTACTGGCTTCTTTTCATATTTTTGTCTTAACACTAGTACTAGGGTGGGGTTTCACCAGTCTATTCCACACTTGTTGGATCACAAGAGCGGGTTGTAATTTGTGCTGCGTGTGGCCTAGAATTTTATCCATGAACTAATCGTGAGGGAACATCTATGTAGCGGTAAGTCTTCTTCGCAACAAAATATTTCCACATACTCTGCTTAAAGCTGCGATTTAAACGTTCTACGAGACTTTCCATAATGTTGGGATTTTCGGTTGTGAAAAAATGAATATGTTGACTTTTTAAGTACGCAGGGAATACTCTGTTAACTAACACTGTACCCTTAACTCTTTGTAGACGTAGAGGTTTACGCCTGGTGGTAGATGCAAATATTTTCTCAAATGGCTTTATGATATTCTCATCAGTTTTACTTCGAACAGACACAGAACATGCATAGTGAATAAATAGATCCATCACTGTTAAAATATAGCGGTACCCGTCATTATATTGTAGACTTTGCATATCGTGTAAATCAGCTTGCCGCTGGTCATGAATATTAAACACAAGATAGGTATTGCGCTGAAAGCGTTTTCATACTGGTTCATGCAGTGTATATACCGGCTGCTCTTTTAACCACTCTTCGACCCGCTGCAAAAGTATTGACTTCTTTACAGTTTTCGATAATGCTTGAACCGATGAAAATGATGCCGGATTCGCAGGGTTATAGTAGATGTTAGTTAATTTCTTCATAGTTTATATTTGCACCAACCGACAGCTTTACGTTTACGTGTTGGTCCTGGCTCCTCTTCTTCCTCTGTTTTTGGGGCTGCAGCAGATATCAGCGTTCGAATATACTCTATACGTTGAGGGTTACCTATATACTCTAAGGGTATATTTTATTTTTCTAATAATACAGCGCAGGGATCCCAGCCTGCAGTTGGAATATTTTTGTTTCGACCCCTAACAAAACCGGATATCAAATCTACTGTATTAGCACCCGGGGATTAATTTACCATATATATTAACGTTACAACTTATAGCCCATTGAATGTTGGAATTTTGTTTTAATTTGCGTAATAAGAGGCGTGGACGCAGACAAATTTCAGGTAGCGTAGATATTAGTTCATCATCATCATGATCATAACTCTCTGCCTCCACCTCACGATTCTTTCAAGTAGTTGTGGCTGGTGCGGGTGTTTGAACAATGTGTAAATGGTTTTGCAACATCTCTCTGTACTGTACCCATTTCTCTTCAAGATTTGTTTCATCTCATCATTGAGATTAGATATAGTTTAAAATTGATGTAGTTTTTCTGGTGAGATTAAAATAAGTTTTTTCGTATGCTGTATAATTACTATTTAATTAGACTAGAAAGTAAATCACCTAGAATGGGGCTGTGAGAAAACCACTTTTTGTACAATTATTCGTTTTTTCTTTTGTTTCAGCGTCGGTCCTTTCTTTACCAAATAAGCTGATTTTTATACTTCCGCAATCTAGTTTTCTCTTTTTTATTTGCAATACGTTATATGAACATTCACAAATAGAACGAATTAATTCGGAATCTGCATTCTGTAATATCCCCTTACTTACTTTAGGTTTTGACTTTGCTAAAAGTCTTACTAAGTCAGCACTCTGCTTATTAATCATTTTTTATTTCTTTCTACACTAATGGCTATTATAGCTAATATAGTTGTTATACTATAGAAAATATTTAAGCTATTTTATAGGTACATAAACATAATTAAAAGTATTCGAGGGAAAAACATTTGTTCGAACACGATGCTTAATAGCGGGATTTTGTTTTACATCAAGTAGTAGGTAACCATAAACATTTCGGGTAGCGTCATCGTAGGCCTCTTGTATATATTTTTATTATTAGGATACAGCTGTTTGGCAAGATAATTAATTTGAGCCCGATCTCTAGGATTTTTAAAACTTACCATATAGTGACTGTTCAAAGAAATATCTCACATACCTCTGGCCTGGTGGAATATATTTTGAGTATTAAACATAAAACTTAAATTACGGTGATGACTCCTTTTAGTAAAGAAGCCTACAATCTGGCCATACTCACGCATTAAATCGTCAATTGTAATAAGATGGGTCCCTATGTCCAGTGAAAAATCATCTATATAGGGCAAACCCTTTTTGAATATGCACACAGATAAAGTCTCGTACAAAGGTTGCCAGTCGCCATAACACCATATTATATTTTTCAATAAATTACTGTGGTGATCGATAAATGTTTTGGTAAAGTATGATTTTCTGCACGCCGTGGGGCCAGCTATAATGCATGTAAATGGGTGTCTGCACTCCATTTTTTCTCTTATATACTTCTTCAGAAAAATAAAACGTATATTATTTACCTATTAACCATAATGTACCAATAGTAGCTTATTTTTATCGTCAAATCGAATTCCTACACACACCCTATTCTAGTCGATGTCGTTTAAATCAACAAAGCACTGTATCGTATGTACCTGCAATCCTTTTTGTTTAATATGTACCATCTGGTAGATTTTACTCTCGGGGCTAGTGATAATTTTACTATCTTTAGTTCTACCGATCTTTTGTGGGTTTATTACATTCACTGCAGGGGCATTATTAAATACCATATTTTTAATTTGCTTAAAATGTACAACTTTCATTGTTTGTGCGTTCAGTGTAATTTCTTTCACTTTGCAGACAGTTTTTATATTGTCAGAACTAGCTGCCTGGTACCCATAATTCTTACTGCCACCACTACAGAACTCCCTAAAAATGCATTGAGGCCTACAGATTCTAATTCATTTTTCAGTTTGCCTAAATAATCACCTACTGGTAATTTTATGCCCCGGTTTAACCACGTAAATAAGGCTATCCGTGTCCATATATATGGCGTTCTCCCCAACCTCTTCTAAGTATTTACACAGTTCTAACCGAGCGTGGGCCGTGGTATATGGCGCTATAACAACATTTGGGTTTTTCAGAGGCACATTGACTTCGTCCAACACGTGCCAATTTAATAGTAATACCTCTTCATCAACCGTTATTACCTGCGCCAGCTCTATATTGTTATATGTTAATTTATCACAGAATTTGGCAGGTTCGAGTATAATGTCTGTATGGCCCATGTTTTCATTTTGAGCAAATTTGCACCATAAACAGTTTAGTGATAATTTACAAATACTCTTACGCGTTATATTCTTTTTCCCAATTTTCACAAGGTCTAATTTTACCCCTTCCTGCTTATAATAGTTCCGAATGAATTTACATTGTTGTTCGGTAGTGGTACACCATTGGGGCCAGTGATAGGCCTCGGTTTTAAGTTTCATAAATACATTTAAGTACCCTTAAAGAGTCCTCCTTCATCCGTCTTCGGGTCATACAGTACCACCCTGTACTCCCAACCCTCGTGCGGCTCCAACAAGGTATACCCCATCTCAATAGCCTTGCGCACTTCATCAACTACCCAGGGGCCGGTTAGGGCCCTCTCCTCTTCATCATGATTACAATTAGTAGCAGTGTTCAAGGTCTCTGCACACCGACGACATAGAGGAAACAGTAGCTTTGCTCTACTGCGAAATGGAAGAACGTGGTGGTACAAATGTTGTGGGGGCAGTACCGTGTACTTCGCTATCCCCTCAAACTTATCAATTGCAGTACAGTCGGCGCCCACGATTTTCAAGGTCTGTATATAGGGCATTTTTTCACCTTTCAGCAGAATGGGTATAATGAAATTATGTCGACATAATGTCCCTTCTCCCCATCTGGTGTTTTATAATATAATTTCAAGGCAGAACTCCGACCACCGTATAAAGCATCCCTCAGTGTAATGGGCTCTTTCCTGCGAAATGAGTGTTCTGCCGTAAACTCAGCAATGTGGAGTTTTCGCGCAAATCGCTTCCAGTCACCCCCCCCCCCATATTACATGAAAAATATAGCCTAATTCTTTGGGGTGAGCCATTTTTCGGACAGTATTTTCATACCATAGCTCGAGTGTAATATCTGGGACATTATATAGCGGCTTGTTACGTCTCGTTGTATAACACTTAGGGAATCCGTGGTAGAAACAACCTTCATACTCCCATATGTGTACTTGATTTTCTGTGTGGGCGTAACCATCTACTTTTAAAATACCATTTAGGACCATTTCTACGATTGGCCGCATGCTGAATTGTAATGCCAAGTCCTTTTTCCTCATGTATTAACTACTGTATTGCCTCGTCAAATTGATGATCGGCCCAGCGATACCCATTAATTGGGATAATACCATAGTGTTATAAAACCTCTCCACTAGAGTCAGGCATGGCGCTGCTGATGCGGAGCCACTTGAAAGTTGAGCGAGAGAATGTTTGTTTGGCAACAACACGTATTATGAGTTGCTATCATATGGCTGTTCTTCGCTCTTTAGCATTATTTTAGTTGATTTGTTTGTATTTGAGAAGAAAATGCCAATCTCATGTGCAGCTCACGGCTGTACTAAGAAATATAAGAAAGGAAGTAATGTATCGTTTCACAAATAAATGATCATTTAAAATTATTCCGTGAAAAAAGTTTCATTATGTAAGACGTTCTTTCGTGTAGATTATGTCTGCTAGAAATATAAAAGAAAACACAAATCTTTGATTAGAATTATTTGATGCGAAGGTATTTTATCGTGTTAGATCCATAGTTATAAAACTGCCATAGTTATAAAGAGAAATATACAAGGTAAGTCAAAATGATGGACCCGATTTTTATAAATTTATTTTGTGAAATATAATGAACATATCATAATGTGAGCTACGCGCAATTAAAGGCAAAAGTTCAAAGTTTAGTTGAGTTTAGTTTATGTCCCGCGTGGTTGCATTGTCTACCGCTACGCGGCGCTGGAAGCAGTTAACGAAAATGGCGCTGACTGGAGAGCAGAAATCGTTCTGTGTGCTGGATTACCATGTAAACAACTCTGTGATGAGTGTTCAACGGCATTTCCGTACCAAGTATGGCAGAGACCCACCTACTGGAAAAACCATTCGTACGTGGTATGAAAAATTCAGAGATACGGGCTGCATCTGTAAGCGAAAATCGACTGGCCGTCCTTCAGCTGAGGAAGAGACAGTGGAACGTGTTCGCGCCAGTTTTATGCGGAGTCCACAGAAGTCTACCTACCGGGCAGCGAAGGAACTTGAAATGCCACAGAAAACTGTATGGCGAATTCTGCGGAAACGTTTACAAATGAAATCCTATCGCTTGCAACTGATACAAGCCTTAAGACACACTGATTATGCTGCTCGAGCGTGTTTCTGTGCTGATTTTCTCACGTTAATGGAAAAGGATGGGTTCGCCGAAAGGTTACGTTACAGTGATGAAGCGGTGTTTCACCTTTCTGGGAATGTGAATAGACACAACGTAAGGATCTGGGGAACTGATAATCCCCACGCAGTTGTGGAACACCAACGCGATTCACCCAAGGTGAATGTGTTTTGTGCCATTTCCCCTGAAAAGATTTATGAGCCCTTTTTCTTCCTTGAACCTACTGTGACAGGACATGTTTTTCTTGATATGCTGCAACAATGGCTCCTTCCACAGCTCGAAGAGGATAGTGCAGATTTCATTCTTCAATTGGATGGTGCCCCTCCGCATTACCATGGCAGCGTTCGGGATCATCTCAATGAGGCATTGCCACAGCGCTGGATAGGCCGTGCATCTCAGGAGGATCGAGTTCTCATTCGTTGGCCACCTCGTTCCCCCGATCTGACCCCGTGTAATTTCTTTTTGTGGGGTTTCATAAAGGATCGTGTTTACGTACCACCACTTCCAACAACATTGGGTGACCTTCGCGCCCGCATCACAGCAGCAATTGCAGAGATTGACCGTGACACACTACACAAGGTTTGGCAGGAGATAGACTATCGGCTTGATGTGCGTCGTGTTACGCGAGGTGCTCACATAGAGCACTTGTGATGTGACTGAAAAAAACTTTGAGAGTTACCCTTCTTACCACATGTATTACATTAAGATATGTTCATTATATTTCACGAAATAAATTTATGAAATCGGGTACATCATTTTGACTTACCCTGTACATAAAAATAAGTATTCTTACATTCAGAAATAATGTATCGTTTTCATTTAGACTGATTGAAATTAAAGTGGTTATATTTGTGTAGAAAAATATACCTGTCTATTTAAAATTTAAATAGTTCTAAGCCCATAATGTGCTGTTGAATTTTATTGATGGCTTTAGGCACCTAAGGCTCAGGTCGGGATAGGGAAGGAAAAATGATTCGGGAAGATGTCGTCAGGGCCAATGTTGAAGGTGCCATCCCTGCATTTGCCTGGTGTGCCTGAACAAAAAATCTAAAAAAACTCACAAGGGAAGTAACAATGAGCTCATATCGAAAACTACAGTAAAATTTTACGCAGAGAAGGAAGTCCCACAGAAAGACCATACACAAAAATCAGTTGCTCTTTTGAACTGGAAATACCCGAAATGGCATGTTGAAATGTCACTCACCACTGTCAGCAGGTGCACAATAATAAGTGCATTACCACCCCTTTTAACTGCGTGTTAATGAAAAAAGTGAATAACAACAACGTGGGTACATACTAGACCTAGGAGGAAGTCGTATGGTAGGGTGGATCTTGAGGGCGGCCATCTTGAAATCCGCCATCTTGAATTCAGGTCAAGTTTTTTAAAAATAGGAACAAGGTAATGTGATACATGATTTTAGTCTAGATTTTAATCAGAAAAACAATGGTGACGTTAGTTTTAAGATATGCGTAGTTGGTAAAATGTTACAGGTATATGAATTGTTTTTTTTTTCGTTGTGCACAAGTCTCTTACAATACGACGCCTTCTAAACTGCGTGTTAATGACAATAAGTTAATAACAACAGGGTGGATATATATGAAGTCGAGAGGAAAGTCCATGATAAGGGGGAACGTGTCGGCGACCATCTTAAATTCCGCTATCTTGAATCAGACACAAATTTTGTAACTAGAAGGCATAGCGTGCGACACCTCATTTTAATAGCAAATGTTCTCGACAATGCAATTATATGCCTGTTTTTGCTCTATCGTTAACCAGTACGAAGTTAGACCTGTTTTTAATGTGCACTAAACAAAATAGGTAAGAACACAACGATAACGAACGCTTCAAGGGATTGTTCAATAAGTTCTCCATTCCCGTTTGTTAGCCATTTTGCATTCGAAGTCACGCGCAATCTTCAGCAAAGCGCTAACTGGACTGTTAACACATGCGGTGAAAATTAGAATGTAACCCATTTAAAAGAACGACGCATTGACGTTTGGTACACTATTACAACAGCCCTAACTTCGTACTGGTTAACGATAGAGCAAAAATAGGTATACCATTGGATTGGTGAGAACATTTGCTATTAAATGAGTTATCGCACGCTATGCTTTCTACTTACAAAATTTATGTCTGATTCAAGGTGGCGGATTTCAAGATGGGCGCCATCAAGGTCCACCCTTCCATACGACTTCCCCCTAGGTCTAGTATGTACCCACGTTGTTGTTATTCACTTTTTTCATTAACACGCAGTTTACAAGGGGTGGTAATGCACTTATTATTGTGAACTTGCCGACAGTGGTGAGCGATATTTCAACATGCCATTTCGGGTATTTCCAGTTCAAAAGAACAACTGATTTTTGTGTATGGTATTTCTGTGGGACTTCCTTCCTCTGCGTGAAACTTTACGGTAGGTTTCGACATGAGCTCGTTGCTACTTCCCATGTCAGTCAGAATGGTCGGCCGCTGGAATCGAACTCATTACGTCCCGAATGCTATACTAACGCTCTACCACTGAGCCACGGCGACTCGGTAAGAAATCTGCTGTTGAAGAGACTTGTTAAATTAGTAGGAACAATGACGATGATGATGAGTGCTCTGCTCGAAGGTAGCTCCCTGAAGATACCAGAGCTAGGTGAACAGATGGTGATTTGCCATTGCCTTCCATCGCATAAAGATGACGTCCTAAGGACGTGACATAAAGTTTAATGTGGATCCCGAACCACTTGTGACGCGCTGGAAATCGAACCAGGAACACCCTGAATACACTATTAAGAACAATAGAAAGAAATTTAACATCTATAATGTTGCTTGGGCTTCCTCTTGAAACCCGAGTTTCCAGACTCCACCCACTCGGCCACGGAAGACGGATCAGCAAAAAAAGAAACCAGATCAAAATATCTCAACAAAATAACCTCTCTTCTACGATTGCTTAATACGCGACCTATTGGTGGAGTGGGAGAAGTGCTAGAGAACTCAGTGATACATTTCAGTTTCGCACACACAAGTGCATTGATCGGTGACCTTGATTTCTGTTGCTTGAAAAAGGCAGTCGAGGCAATGAAATTATTTTCAATGGATTTCTTATAAAACAAAAAGTGCTTGTGAGTAATACAGAATATACAAGTGCAGAGAAAAAAAATATGACTTGCATTGCAAGACAAAAGTAAGCTTACAACGGGTAGCTTACTTTTATATATACCAAAAAATAAATAAAAATAAATATATATACTTCATCGAATGGGTAGTCCAACTGACCCCCTCCACGATATCTAATCAACGGGCAGCCGCACGTGCTCCCATAACTTATTTCACTTTCCTCGGTTTCACAAATTACATTTACAACCCTCACGGAAAGAAAACGAATGTACACAAATAGAACATACCAATACACACACTATAAATACTATATTCTAACATAGGTACATACAAATACCTGGGACTCGATTTGTGGCCTGCTGTGTGAGTTTTCTAACTGAGATTCGCTCTTTCTCACACAGACGACTAGGAAAATGGAGGAGCGGGAAAACTATCCAGTGAATCCACAAATAAGCAATATCAGCTTTCAGACTTCCTTCACTTCCAGAATGGAATTCCTCAAAATAAACCATGTACAGCCTACACACGCAGCTCACTCGTCGATCCCATAACGTACGATATTTAAGTTACATACAACACGTGCATCACACACCTACGATATCAACGAACTGAAGCTTGGGCTTCAGCCGTCGTGTCTCGAACCCAGGGATGAATCTGGATTCAGAGCGTCGTGTCTCAACCACCGGTCCAATCAGGACAAAGCATTAAAAAATACACAATTTCAAATTCACAACACTAAATCATAAATCAAAATAACACCAGATTTGGGTAAAAAGCTACATACTAAAACAAGTAGAAAAAACACCAAATTCAAATTCATACCATTACAAAATACCCCTCCCGCTTGAATTTGAATCATCTATTTAAATTCACTGAGAAGCATCATACTCATTATAAATCATAAAAACAACAAAAATACAATCCCCCTTAAAAATATAAAAAACATGGGATTGAAAAATAAAATACCAACCAAAATCCGAAAATACGAGTTGACTTCACGTCACTCAAAACATCTCAAATCATCAGGAAAAAATCGTTACTATCAGGGAAATTTCATCATCAGTTTATTTCAATAGTCGCTTATATACCTGTCAAATCAGTTTATCTGTATATATCAATTCCACCAATTCTTTCATTTATACTCCGGAGTTCCATACATAGGGTAAGGTAGGGGAAAAAAGGAAAAACAAATAATGCATAATATGAATGATTTTGTTAGTTAGATGGGAAATGAAGATGATGAATAATGGGGAAAACAAAACACAGTGGCAGACAAAACAAAGCAAACAAAGGGAAGGAAAAGGATAAACCATCGAAATGAATCAATCTCATTGTATCTCTAAACAATCTTATGGTACCTGATTTCTCCGCTCAAAATACTTCTGCACGAAGGTGACATGTGTGATCACTTCACGTCCTTCGTCATTCCGACACAAGAAAGTATTTGGCGTTCTCAACGAGATGATCTTAAATGGACCATAGTACCTTTCAGAGAAAGACTTTGATACTTTATCCTTCAATGAGGATCGAGTCTGGGGTTTTATTAAGTCCATGTCTCCTACATTGTAATTCACAGGAACACGTCTCTGATTAAACACTTTTCTCCTAATTTCCCAAGCTCGTTCCATGTTCTTCATCGCTTTCTTCCAAACGTCCGCACTTTCCCTAAGGTCAGAGTCCTTGATTTCCCATTTCACCAATAATGGATCAATCGGATCTCTACCAAGGTAAAGCTTGAAAGCGCTCTCCTTCAACCCACAGTGAACAGCACTGTTGATCGAATGTTGAAGGTCGTTTATGTAATAAGACCAGCGACTCTGCGCACCCTCAGTGTAAGCCTTGAGTGAGTCCTTGACCGTGCAGACAAACTTTTCCACAGGGTTACCCTCCGCAAAATACGCCGAACTGTGGATCTTCTTGATCCCCCAACCAAAGCAAAAGTTGTAGAACACAGTCGATCGGAAATAGGACGCATTGTCACATGACAATGATTCGATGTGTCAAAATTGGGAAAACAACTTATGCAGCTCATGCGTGATCGTTTTCGCATTTGCAACTCGCAAGGGAACGATGTGCAAAAAGCGAGAAGCACTGTCAAGACACAACATCAGGAATTTGTATCCTTGACTCGACGTTACCGGCCCTGCCAAATCGACCCACCCATGATCATTCGGTTTCCTAGAGAAACTGGAAATAAGTTCTCCTTGACGCTTGGTGTGATCAATCTTGGATTTCTGGCAGTTGACGCACGATCGGACGTAAGCACGAATCTGATCGAATACACCATCCCAGGTAAAATTGCGTGCTATCTTCTTCATTGTCTTGTACACCCCAAGGTGCCCACCATGACTAGGTGATATGAGATAATACTGTAGGATCATACTACGTAACACGGAAGGTAACTAAACTTTGAATGGATTCGCCACGGCCTTGGTTTTACGATAAACCAAACCATTCCTAACATCAAACTGGTTCGAAATGTCCTTCCGTTCATCTTGATCCTTAAGTATCTTTGAAATATCAGGATCCTGCTTCTGATACTTCTTTATGTCGTCGAAGACCAAGGGTAACGACCAAAAACTAAAAAAACGGCACCTTGCGCCATATCCAAATCTTCATCGGGATCGGATTTCACGTACTCATACAAACATGACTCATACATTCGTGAGATAAAATCGCTCACCAAATTTCGTCCCGATGGAATGTGCGTGATTACAAACTTGTATTCAAGTAAACGCTGTATGAGATTCCCGTATCTCGTCATACTCTTGGATGAATTCAAACAGTGGAACAAGGCCATATTGTCCACATATATAGTGAACTCGTTACAGAGAAATTTCTTGTTTCTCTCTATGATATTGTAGAGACTCAACAATTCCAAACCAAATATTTCTCTGTTCAGATCACTACTTCTCAGTTTCCGGCTGTAGAACGACACAGGACGCAACTTCCCCGTATCCTTGTCTCTCTGTGAGACGCAACCCCCAAGACAGCGCAATGACGCATCTGCGTGGATGTAAAAGCGTTCGTTCATGTTAGGTATCTTCAGCACAACCTGCTTCATGAACTTTTTTCACTCTTTCTAAACAATGACTATGTTCAGGCGTCCACTCAAAAGATCTCTTACTCGACCTTAAAGCCATAATCGGTGCCATAATATCCGCATAGTCATCGCAGAAATGTGAGTAAAAAACCTAGAAATCCCAAAAGCTGACGTAGGGCACGCTGATTCTTCGGTGGCCTGATGTCACGAATCGCCTGGAGACGATCGGGCAACATTTCGACATCTCCCCACCTACTGAAAATCCAAGGAAAGGGATACGCTTTCGAAACAACTGAATTTTGGAAGAGGTGACCGTAAGCTCTCCCTCCTTCAACCGATCAAACACCTTCCGCAGCATGAGAGCATGCTCTTCCATAGTTTTAGAATACACGACCAAATCATCACAAAAGTACCAAAGACCATTACTTTCATGTCAGAGAACACATCGTCTAATGCGCGAACCAGGGCCTGAGTCCCTATCGACAATCCCATCGCTATACGTTTGAAATTATGCAACTTCACATCAATCGAGAAAGCAGTATACTTTCTACATTCGGGGTCCAATTCCAGATGGAAGAACGCTCTACGTACATCGAACACCGAAAGAATGTTGGCATCACTCAACTGAGCTATCGATTCTTCCATATCTGGACAAACTATCCCATCTCCGGATATCTTGGAGTTAACTTTCTTATAATTACAAACGATTCGCAGAGACTTGTTCCTGTTCCTCACAATGAAACCTGGAGACCTATATGAAGAATGACTTAGTTCCATGACATCATTACGCAACAACTCATCAATCAACATTTTAACTTCCCCTTTTAACGCCTGAGGCAAAGGATAAGGAGGCTTCTTTACCGATTCTTGATCTTTCACTTCGAATTTATATGAGAAATTATTCAACTTTCCTATCTTCTTATTAATAACACTCTCATATTCGTTAACAAACATACGAAAAATAAATAAAAATAAATATATATACTTCATCGAATGGGTAGTCC
>JAGDQP010047212.1:708-15090 GCA_022664845.1 Lepisma saccharinum
CTCAAATTGTAAAACCACATGGTCTTTTATAAAATGCTTTTGAAGTACTCAGTTTTGGAAGAGGACTGCTTTACAACGAAGTGAAAAGAACTAAGCGTTCATTTTGGTAGGGGTTGGTTTACTTTGTGTGAACCATACATATTATTTCACTCTTCTTTGATTTTCTGCTTAGTTTTATAGCTGTGTATAATTAAAACGTTGTTATATTTACCTACAGAAGTAAGTAGATAATGTGTTTTAGTTCAAAGTTTTCTCGTATTTACAAAAGGACATTGACGACATTTTTTGAGAAACAAAAACATAGCAGCACTTTGGCAATACCATAACACGCTTACCTAGTGTTAATAAAGGTATGTGAGTGGATAAAGGTGCTATGAGCACACAGATCGTTACATGTCACCTTCTTCCACAAACAAACTCGTTTGTCTGTGTAACATATCCCCTTCATCGTTTCTGAATCTCTATTCAGACGAGAAATCACTTAAATGAGGTGTTGTAGAGTAAGAATAACACCCTACTTTCATCCACCATCAGATCTAATTTTTTCGAAAAATGTAACATGACATCTTTATCCTCTAACCGCTTCAATTAATAATAAGAGGCCTGTTATTATTTTACAATTATGTTGAACAATTTACAGTTACTAATAAGAGGCCTGTTAAAAGTGATTCTGCGTAGGTCAAGGGGAGTTAAATGACTAAAAATGTGCTTACATAATTCTTGAATGCTTCCTTAGCGGACATGTGCTTCTTCATGTATTGGAAACGATTCCACGATGATAAACACTTGTGATCAATACTGAGAAGGCGGAGGATGTTCGAACCTTGTTCATGTAGGTCGTACAGACAGTTTTACGATAATTTTCGTTAGCCCTACCAGACAGCTGTCGGAATGATATCGAAAATAGAGACCTTAGCCGTTACCTTTCTTCGGAAGACATATTCGTCAAAGAACATCATCCTCAGACTTGTGACGGGCTTAGACTATTGATGCATGTCCAAGTTACTAATGAAAATTATGTAAATAACCAACAGTGTTTTGATGGTAGAGTATTCGTATTTACCGCTGAGTTATAAAACTCTCAGTAATGATGTCATTAGTCGAGGAAGATGCGGAAATCTGTCCATTCATTGTAACAGAATACCACAGCTATCCATAAGATTTGGTTGAAATGATCCTCTACCACAGAACTACCATTCCTCCCTCCTTTGTCTCGTATGATATCCATGTCTATAATTATGTATTACGTGTATACATTTGTGGACGAAATGTGCCACCAAGCTCTCCAATTGGCTTAATGGTTCACACACTCGCTTTCTGCGCGTGATCCCCGGTTCAGCTCACTGAAAATGTTCGCTGAGCGAACGCAGTAATTCATAACCCATTTTAAGACTGAGGTTTCGTACGTAGAAGCTAAGACGCTAATAATGAAACTCACTGATTCGCTGCCTGTAAGAGTTCTCATATACCTTTCAGTATTAGAAACGCAGAAATGTATGCGTAATGCAAAGTAAAGTTTTCAGTTGTGAAATTACTGTTCAACTGGTACGAAATTATTGTATTTTTACAATGATCAATTTTATAAGGAAAGCGCCCAGTGAATTTTCATTGTGGTTTGTTGCTTGTAAACTTTTTTTTTTAATTGACATGGCTAATTTCTTTAATATTCAGTTTGCGTTATGATGACAATGTAAATTGATGAAACCTGACAACCAGAAAAGACGTTACAGGGTGGGGTAAACTGTCCCTATGAGAATTCTGCACTCACTCACACACTTTCTTTTTATCTGCATTATTTTTTTCAGCACGTGGTAGTAATGGAAGTTTTCATAATGGATGAAGTAATACATTATAGCACTTCCTGGGAAGGCCTGGAGTGTCATTGTTAGGTAGTGTCAGGTTTTGAAAGTCTGATAGATGTTGCTGTGAGTTTGTTTTCAGACAGCTGGTTGAGAGTTATTTCCACTATAGAGGGAATAGAACTTAAAAGGGAAACACAAGGGTCTATCATTGAAGCTGTGTTGCTTATGTGTTGGGAGGAGGAGGTTATACAACCGCGTGTTGAAGGGATTGCTAATAGCGTGCGTGTGCGGCATAACTGATGCGTGACCTCTCTTCTGGAGAAGCACGTTTGAAATCGGTAGTAGTGGCTATGCAGAGAAAGAAGCCTTTTCGGTTTTTGTTCTAAATGTCATTCATCACAAAGGTTTACAGTGAATTACTGATTTTAATTCAGGGGACGTAACTTGGCACTTCAGTGTCGGAAAACATGAAGGAAAGTTCTGTATTTGGGATGGACCCTCTATATACCGTTGTTCCATATGGATGATAATGTTCACCTAGTTTCTTTCTGCAAGTCTTCGTGAAGTTGATTGATTGTTTTTACGTCTTAAACGAGCTGGTGAGCTAAGGACGGAACGTACAGTTTTTGGTAAAGTGGATCCGAAGCAATATGTTTCCATGGAGTTAATAAGACACTTACATAGGGACATTTTTTTCTCTCTAGACTATATACTTTGTATTCCTGGCTAAAATTAGGATTATCGTGATTTTGAAAGTGATGCTTCTAATGTATTATTATTATTACAATTATTATTGTTTTAATCTTTAAACCTGTGCATTTTTGTTTGTTATTGGGAAATATTAACACTTCACATTAAAAGTTTTTAAATATTACGTTTAATTGGATGTAGTACTTTATAGTTCGTACTATACATTATAACACCTGTTTGTGATTAGGAAATATAACTTTGTCTGTGAAAATGTTGACATAAAAAATAGTAACAACAATGGAAAAGAAGCTCGTGAAAGCGTGGCTAGCAGTGCAGTGTTAATGTTACCATTGGCAATTTTCGTGCGTTGTTACGATGTGGCTTTTTTTGATAGACAAAGTTGAGAAAGCTAATGAAAGACGCGACTGTTCATAGAATCAAGCACTGTGCAGCCTTAGAGGATCTCTAAGCAAAAGGAATGTGGTCGAAAGAAATTCATTATGGTGTACAGCAGATTTAACGAATATAATTTAGTCGGTCTGTTGTATAGTAGCTGAAGTCTCAGTCTTGTACTGACATTGAAAAGGTCAAGTGGATATTTCTTGTGTAAATCGGATTAAATTACCTTCTCTTCCCCCCCCCTTTTTTTTTTAAAAAAAGCAAGCAGTTTGAAAGCTTTCAGATTAACCTAGCAATTTTTGTAGTTTAGCTTGGTTAGAGGTAACATTCTGGTCACTTGTTTTTCGAAGGGTATCTCAGCGCATTGATGGAGAGCAATAAACTCGTTCAAAGTTTTGCAAGGAAAACTAAGGCAAGACAGGCCTTGGATAGGTGTATTGTTCGTGAATTATTTGTTGTCTTATGGCCAGGTCAGATGTTACCTTAAGGGACCATAAACTTCTTTCACTTCACGTACTAAGTTATATGCATATTAAACTTTTTTTTTTTTTTCGGAGAGGGTGTAATGTAACAGCGCGATGATCAAGAAACTGCAATCAAGAGCACCTTAGCGAGAAGCTATAAACCTGAGAGCTATTTGCAATCAATGAGGTATTATGTTTCCACATGTCAATTCATAAAATATGCAATATACAAGAAACCTGATGAATCATGATAAATGTTTAGTTCAGGTACATATGAGTATTGTTGATTATATAATACTAGATTGTTACGAAGGATCGATTGTTTTATTGCCTGTTTTTGAGCTGTCGTAACATAGCATTAGTTTCTCACACATTGTTAATCTAAAACTGAAAAAGTGTAGTTCTTAAAAAAAAAAAAGGAACGAAAAATTCTAATTTTACTTGCTAGATAAATATCAGCGCATATAATAGTCACGCGTATGAGATCAAGAATAAACAAACAGGGTATTGTGACTACATTATATAAATCGCCTGCTGTTTGAATGCTCTTAAATGCAACAAAGAAACAAGTGTATAAAACTACCACAAACATGAATACAATTTCACACTTTAATAAATATACTAATAGCAAAGTGATATCCAAAAGTTGTATTTGTATGTATTTTATTTAACCTATTATGAACAAGAAATATTCTACCATATTGTTAGTTTATATACAGATAATCAAACTTGAGTAAGAGATTTTCATTTCACTACATCAAAAGAAAATGGCTAAATATATATAAAAGGAAGTTCAGTAACTGTGGGTATTCCCCAGTGGAGAAGAGGTGAAAGAAAGATATCCATCCTGGGAATAAATCCACTGTAATAAAGGGATAAACATAAACACATGAAAGAAAACCAAGACGATACGCCAGAAGAGATTTCGAGAAAGTAGAATTAATTGTGGACTTGCATAGGAACTACTCTTGTTTTCCAGTCAGACAGACACATGTAAAAGTTGATTGTATACTAGTCATTGCATTCGCAAATTTTATAGTTTTCGTGAAGAAAGTAGCAAGTTAATGCGTATATAAACGACCTTAGGGTTAATAAATACCTTATTTGGTAGAAATTTAATAACATGAAAAAGCAAAATAAAAATCCTTTTGCTGATTTGTTTCTTTTTTTAAAGTGCCACAAGGAGGCAGAGTAGTTAAAAGAGAAAATGCGAATTACTTCGTTTTGTTGCAAATCGATAAGATCCATCCAAAATAGTAATTCATACCCAATGGCATATGTTGTTTGATGGCCTACCTGGAAACTTTCCAAGCTCGTCTTCATCCTTGTAATTCTTCTTCCCAGTCACGTTTCTGCGTCAAGTGTAGTTGAACCGGAAACCAGCACTTCTGCTGTAATCAAAGTATGTGTATGGCAGTCTCATTAAGCATTATTTTCCTCTGGTTTTACATACGAAAAAGAAAACAAAGTAAAGAAGATGTACTTCATAACATCGATGAACGTGTTAAAGTACGCCATGCGTATACATAACGTTGAAAAATAACCTTGAAAAATGTAGTTTGCTCGTTAAGGGAACGTAATAAAAAGAAAAGTAGATTTTTCGTGCTGCGAGGATTGAACAAAGCTTGATCATAAATCAAAATCCAGGAACTGCAGGGGATTACATAATAAAACTTGCGTTGTTTCGAAGCACGTTAGCAGATTGCGTGTCATTGTCTGGCAGGAATGAACTCAAATGCTACTACGCCAGGCCAAAGAACTTGGTGGTTAAAAGAGAAGCGCAAGTGGTAGTAAAATAATTCCGTTTTAATCATTTTTGGGTCCGTTCCTTTGTGGGTTAATTCGTTTTTTTGTTAGAAGTAGGACACCCTAATTGAGTATTACATCACATAAATAACTCTCTGTTTATCGGATGTTCTTAGAATTGTAGTGGAAAAGAAATGACGATCGTGCCGAAAACGAAATAAGACTTGCTGTACATTTATGCTTTATCATTAAAAATTATCCTTACCTATATTTGTTCACGATGTGCTAGTACTTTTGTAATGTTATTTGTTTCATTTCTGTACTTATTTCGTAATTCATTCTTACATATTCATGGACAAAACTGGCCCATAGGCTGTTACCTTTACCTGTTGTTGACACAAGTTACGTGTTTTGAAACGTGAATAGTACGTCTGAAGGAAGGTTTATGACATGTTTGAGTGTGTTATTTTGTTGTTAAATTTGGTTTTTCGTACGAATACGGTCGTTGAAAATTTCATGGGCTTTATCATGCTAGGGCCAGTGTTCTATCCTAAATGTACGCATATAGTAGAGCCCACAACATTAGACATTATAGATATTAAGTTTCACTCAAATTTTTATTTCTTTGGATTTGTTTTGAGTTTGACAGTTTTGTCCAGTTGTCAGGAAGCTTCTTCGAGGTGTTACAAAGTTAACGATAGACTTTTAGGAAACACGAACTTGTCGCCTAAACACATACCAAACGAAGTGACGCAATAAGCATATTAATAGTGCCTGTTACGTACGATTATGACTGCTATCTTGATCTGTTTTTGTCACCAATGACCGAACCAGTCACGTGTTATTTTTACATGTTTAGTAAAAACATGACTACCACTGGAGCAGTGACGAGAACTGGTGCCTTTACCTTATATGTACCTTGGCGTTGACTAAATAAATGATTGAGTGTTCTGTCGCAAGGCAGGTCCTGACTAGACGATCCCTCGGGAAGGTGAACCAATGGTTGTTTACCATGGCCTTCCATCGGACGAAGATGACGTCCTAAGGAAGGAACCTACAGTTCAACCTGGGTTCCGAATCACTTGTGTCTCCACCGGGAATCGAAGTCCTGGACCCCTTGATTCAAGGCAACGAGCGTTACCATTCACCCACAAGGAGCAAGCACTTGAGAATATAAGAAAGTAAGTGAAAAGTGACACATTGCTTTGAAAACTTTCAAAGTCTCGACAGCTCGAAACAAGTGCTGTTTTCATATGTCTCTTCTGCTTGAATATGCGACTTGATTTTTAAGTATTACGAAGGCTTTGTCAGAAAAAAATATTGATTAAAATATCAAATTTATATCGAGTCATTCTAAGCAAACTGTTGTAGACCTTGGAAAACAAAAAATTAAGTAACTAATATTACAGTGTATTTTTGTTCTGTGTTATGGTAGGCAGTCTAAATAATAATTATTACATATTTGTTCAAGACTAGTCGAGAAGAAACCTACAAAATCACTCACAGATACTACAACCATAACACTATAAATCCTAGCAACCTTACAGGATAATAATCTATGTAGATTGTAAATGGAAGTTCCACGGTTTATAATCTCAATGTGATATTGAAATAAAATAGCATGCACTTACTAATTAAACCCTTTTATTACGTTCCAATAAAAAAAAAATCAGCAGGGCCTTAATTTTATTGTACTACTGTGAACTGTAGTGATGTAATTTGATTTTTATCTCGTTAATTGCATTTGAAGCGTTTCCAAGCAAGTGATCGTGCACACCACTGGGCTGTCTTGCTAAGTGGATCGTGTCCGTAATGTCAGCAGATCTTCGATGGTCCTTGAGGTGTACTACTGTTTAGAGAGCATGGAACACGTGCATTGACCGTGCATCGTGTTGACCTGCTCTCCTGTCCTCTTTGGAGAAGTATCGAATGGATCTGATGCTTAGAAAGACACAATTTCTTAAAGAACATACATGTTGGATATTTGATTCTTGTACGTGTGTCAGGGAAGTGTAGATAATATATATATATTTTAAAAAACATACATGAAGAGTGCGGTCGAAACATTGCAAAATTTAGTTAACTCTCAAGATCTAAGTAACCGTTACATAACATGCGCATAACAACCGCGTGTAAAATCATGATGGAATAAAGAATGTTGCTAATTTTTGTTAATAAAAGATACGGAATTTCTTTGGAAGTAATTATTAACGAAATTCCATGTACTAGTAATCGAATGTGCTCTCTCCAAGGTTACTCATTTCGAAGTTACGGGCGTTCGAAAAGGACAAAACTTTGAAACAGTTGAGCTAAATGTACTGTACAAGCAAAACATAACGCACAATTCTGTGTACCTAGGAACAGTCGAACATCGCGAGACACGTAATGGATTGTGCTATAAGGATAGACAAAGCATACAAGGAAGCGCGTGTGAAATAAGCAACTAACATTGCACAGACCAGATTGCACTTTTAAAAGCAACAGTATAATGATGTACATGTATGAAAGCTATTATCTGTGCGTGCTAAGATATTTTTTTCTGTTCCGAGATTTGGGTGCGGAAATTAGTATTTGCAACATAAACACTCGGAAACAGTGCAGTGATCATTAAAATGTGCTTGATTTAAAGTCATTCGTTTGCTTCGTTATTAACAGGGTTAGGATTTTTAGGACTAATTTTCATAGAGAAAAGGCACTAAACAATACCAAAAATGGGAACAAAAGTTCGGTGTGGCATTTTTATTTCAAAATTCAGGGCCTAATTCGTAGGTACAATCCCTGCATTTGGCTGGTATGACTGAAGCCCTAAAGATATCAGTCAGGATTGGCAGCCGCTGGGTCAGGACAGACTGCTGAGCCACCTTATAAAGTGGAATTCCCACCTGTGTTAAAGCTGCACACACATCGATGAGCCGTAGCTTGTATTTTAGCAAGGATTTTGGCGCCCTTTCGAAGGAGCCAAAATCGTAGAATGCTTCCTTATCTTCATTTAACGCTTCCCAACCAGGCACCCGGGGCACGTGCCCCTTTTGTTCCTCCTAAGTTGCAGCCCTGGCTTTGCTCACATGTAATACAAACTGCAACGAAAATAATTAAATGATAAAATGGACTGTGAAAAATATGAAAAAGGGGAAAATGAGCAAAGTGGAGCGAAAAAGGGATAAAGGTCCCAAAAAAAGGGGGGAGAGGTGCTGGAGAATTTCCTCGATTTTTCAACTGGAGCCAGCATTTTAGAGACCTATAATTTGCCCTACAAGAAAAAGGTTCGCACCTAAAAATCGTAACCCTAGTCATTAGACACAGAATGTGTATGCACTAAGAATCTTGAAAATGGGCAGTGACATAAGCACTAAAACTCTTGGGGAAATTGTTGCATCTACAGATACAGAAAATCACGAGGTCGGGAAATGTAATAAACATTGAGTATGCAAAACTTCAACACGTAATTTGATCAAGAATATAAAATATTTTATCGAATGCAACAGCTACCCCAATTTATATATATAGACACCTGGAAACTTCTGCATTTCATAAAGTCAAATGTTAAAAAAAAAAAGTGCTGATTATGATTCAGCCTCCGAATTAATGTCAATGTACAACTTTGATTTTATTTACTTATTAGAAAAAAAAACTAATTTTCAAAATGTAGTATATATTTTGTTTCGCGAGATTTGACAATAAAGTAATGAGACTTTTTTCCTTTTGTATTGGCAGCCCTATATCTTGTAGAATATACCATGTTCGATCTTGAAACTTTCCACCTTTCCATTGCAGATGGCATTGTCCTACCACCATAGTTAATCTTCTATTTAAATCGTACAGTTTTCCTCGCACTAGCTGTGATGGCAACGCTGCGTGAAATTCCGTGATTCTATTTTTATGACTGGTTACAAACACTGCCTTAGAATACGAACAGCTACTTCAGATTAAGTGACTGTAAGGGAATGACGAAAGGTTGAGGTTCGAAAATGACATATCCTAGGAAACTTGAGACTTGTCAATACAAAAGATGTAATGTATCAGTCTTATTACTTTCTCAGCTTCGTAAGAAAGCATTGGAGTGGATATTAATAGGCATTTAGATGTAGAGATACTGGAACAGGCAAAAATAAAATTAGCTGTAAGCTGGCTTGAAACCCCAAATTTTAATGAAGTCCTTTTTATAGCTCTCTTTGATTAAGGAAAAATATGTTGTCTAACATCCAGCTGTTACGTACGATCGTCGTCAAAGATAAGAATTTGAAGTTGGTAAGTAGTTGCGAATATTTTCTATAATCACGTAATATTTTTTTTTTACACCACATTTGTTATATTCCCCTAGTCAGATTGATTGAATTTCAATTTCAGATGCGGATCTCTAGAACAGGTGTAACCTGTAGATTCAGGAAGATGTTCTTCCGGGAGTAAGGAGTTGGAGCCGTTAAGGTTGCATGCACCAGCCGACATGCAACGTTGAGTACATTCCAACTCGTTAGAAATATGCACCATTTGCATCCATCTGGCATACAGTTGTTAAAACTTCTTTCCGGCAATAAAATACCGTTCGAAAAGTAAAATATAACTAAAACGAGAAATATTGTAAAAGTATTCACGGTTGTCATCGAAGCGCATGACTTAATATCTATTCCCTCCGTTCCAATTGAATAATCTGCAGTTTTTTTGCTTGTGTTTTGTAGTGTAATGTGGTTAGTAGATTGCACTTCGTGAGACAACGTAAAAGTGTTGAAAGCTTTACAATTGATGTGTGACATCATCTCACTGGTAGAAAGGTTTCCTCCAAAAAAGATCGAAGCGACTGAATTGTTTACGGTGTTTCTTTCTTTTGTTCGTTAAAGTTTGATGTGATGTGTTCTTCATATTCTCGTGAAAAAATGCTTATATTTGAACGTGTTGACGTTCTTTATGTGTTATCATTATTCTTATTTCGTAGCCATTTTTCTTGTATGCTTGAAGATCTTTTTAATATTCAAATTCTATACAAAAAAAAAGTTGATATACAAACAAAATGAGAGCAGTCTGAGGTTGCTTCTTTCTATACACATGTTTCTTCTGTTACAAATAGAATTTTATTTTATATTTTTATTTTTTAAGTTTTCACTAGTGCCTTAGGCTCCTGAATTCCTTTTGTTTCTTGCAGTGATAGCTGTAGAAGTTTGTAAACTTCGTACCTTCATCTCTTCTGCACAATACGTGTACGTAATAAAACGATGCATTGTAGTTGTGTACATTGCATTGTTTTCTCTGCTATAAAGATCCTAGTTAGACGATGTACCGTGAAGACATGGATTATAGTTCCGTTAGAATTGAGTGTCATTTAATTGGTACGGACACATGTGATCGTTGTAATTTTGTGGCGTTCGTGGTTATTAAAGCTTTCCTTTCTGTCTTTATTTTTGTAACTGAGTCATCATCATTGAGAGACTTCCTGGTTACTTCTCCGGTTTTATAAATACCTTTCTTCTCAAGCACCATGAACTATATATAATTGATCTAACAAAAAACTTCTGCATCCATTTCTGTTTATTAAGGATGCAATCATTGCAGAATAGAGTTCTTTGCTTCAAATGAAAAGTACAGTATAGTGTAGATAATAGTAATTAACTTCAGTTGTTGATGATTTGCAGTATAGGAAAATAATGGAATGAGGTAGAACGTCGGCATTTCTGAATTTGCGCTCGCATTCGTAGGAAATGATAGACGATGATTTTTTTTGTAAATTCAGAAGCTGAATATAACCGTGGACATACATAAAGTTTTAGTAAAATTGTAAAACATTCACAGAAGAAATTCATATAATTCTAAATAAGGGATAGTCTATGTATATTTTTTAAGTTGTTGCAATAATACGAGGTCGGATCAGTAAGTAACGTTCATTTCTCCATAGTAGGGTCCGACATGGACAATTAATTACAGCTATAAGTACAAGCAGGGTACAAGCATTGCTGACTTTTTTTCTTTTTTTTTACTGCCACTTGAGAATTTTAAGAGTTGATCATGCACAAACTTTTTGATGGGATCAAACTAGTCAAATTCATGTGGTGGTGACAGAATGTTTGCAGACCATGACCTGCTAAGTTTCCGGTGTGAAAAAGTAGTCCTACGATGCATCGCCAATCGCAATGATTAACACAAATTAATGAAGCGGAAGTGAAAAATTCGGTTATGCTTATTGGTCCACCGTCGATTCACTTTGTGTCTACTATAGAAATCTTAAGCTACACATGCGAAATAATGTTCAGTTGTTTTCTCTTGTATTACAAGAAATTATGTAAAATGAATGTATTTCGCGATGGTGATGATGCGGTTCTGCCACAAGGCAGGTCCAGACCCTGGTAAGGTGAACCGATAGTGGTTTGACATTACCTTCTATCGCATGAAGGTAAAAATCTACAATTTAAGGTGGACCCCGAACCACTTTTGTCCCCACCGGAAATCGAACCTGGGCTCTTTAATTACAAGGAACCGAGCGTTACCACTCACCCACTCAAGGTAAAAAAATGATCCTTTTGTGTTGTGAACAAACACGCAACTCCTTAGGAGCGTTTAGAAGTTTCAGTTTCATTCCAGCCAGTGTTTCCCAGATCAGTCATAGAGTTCATAGAAAATGCCGATGGAAAATTTTGCAAGTTTTACCGAATACTGTACAGAATTAAAATTAAAGATTCATATGTTCCGGTCTATTGGTTCATTGTTGCCAGATTGTGCACGCTTTTAGTATTTCGTTACTGTTTCAAATTAACATATAAACATCCTGCGTAAAAAAAAAAAAATGTAATGTTGAATTATCATTACTGCAGTATTTCTGCTGTGAAGAAAAGTAAAATTATGTGCAAGAAGAATTCAGCAAGGGGAGAAAAGAATTTTACAGTGAAAGACATGTCACGAACCTCTAGTTATCACATGCACTATTTCTGTAACATATATTTTTCTGTGTTTCGTGCTAATACAACCAAACGATTATTTAAACACCAGTTTCATTCACGTTAAGTGCATGTTTAGTAGAATAGGATATTATTATTACGATTGAAGTACAAGGGAATTCAGTTGATATCTTGATTTAAATATATGTGTTCAACAAGCAGTCAGAATTTGCAGGTTTTCTCTGAAAGGAGTGATATGATTCCAGGCAGGGACGCATCTAGAGATTTGGGAAAGTGTTAACGTAATTTTACAAATACGTAAATAGGAATTTCAGTAGGATTCCAGACTCCTGGCTAGCTCCTATCTTTTGTAAATATGTCACTACTTCCATATATTATTTTCCACTTCAACTTGCACGTATCTGATTTTATTAATGTCAATGACGCAAAATAGAGAAAGATAATTCTATGGTGATTGAAGAAAGTGCGAAAGTAGGTGTCATGCATCAACACGGTTCAGATAAACTGCAAGAAGTAGATTACGTAAGCTACAGAGATGTATATAGCTTGAAGTAAGTAGTGGACGACGCATTCCTGAAAAGAGGGAGCTCTTTAGGCCATACTACAGCTTTCTAATTTGTCAGCAATTTTGTTATGTTGTCCCAACTATCACAAATACTCCTAACCCCTTTCTGGATTAGTACTGGATTCTGCATGTGGCTGCAGCATTAGTCATTTGTTCATGTGAAGGAACTTCGTTCACTAACGAAGTCACGTTTTGCTGCCACAAACTTATTCCTTCTGACCGTAATGACGTGGATATGTTTTCTGTATGGGTTGTATTTCACACGAAGAAACAGTTCATAAGCCATTGTTCTTCTTAAAGAATTGTAATCAATTGATAATTTCCCATCCATTTACATTTCTGTGTTTGTGCTGCTTGCAATTGTTTTTTTAGTCATGAGAGCAATCAGTAGTCATAAATCTTTTCTTGCTTATACAATGGATTGAACCCATACACATACTTGTGTAATATATCCATGCCTATAGAGAATTTTACACTATCCTATGCACATTTATTTTCATTGTACACGATTCATGAAGACACACAGAACACGACGAACATCATCCCCGGACAAACCAAAATAAGGTCAACTTTTCAAGAGACTTATCTCGCTCTTTCTTGAACCGATATCTTGTAGATCTCACGTTGATAGAACATTTGTTTGTATTCAACAAAACGTAATTCACCTACACATGCAAGTCCATCAAGCTGTCAAGAGAACCTTTCGTGAGTTCACTCCATCGCTGGTTGCCTAACAAGGCCTGTTTTTCATTGTAGGTGACTCGGAAACTGTTCCGGACGCAATAGCAATAACACTAGCAGCTCAGAATATTGGGCCAATACCGATACAATACTGGGCTAATATCGACACAATACTGGGCCAATATCGACACAATACTGGGCCAATATCGACACAATACTGGGCCAATATCGACACAATACTGGGCCAATATCGACACAATACTGGGCCAATATCGACACTACTGGGGCAGTATCGATCATGATCGGCCCGATATTCTATGCTGCTTGGAAATGAACGAATTTCAAGACTAACCCCGAGTGGAGACTAATTCCTTTGATGACCATTTTCCTATTTTTTTACCTATCCCAAGATATAATGGCCAGTTCTACAGCAAACTAAATTTCAGTTCCTCTAGCATAGCACGCAAATTGTTGTTCACTAAGGTCCGTAGAGATACCGGTAAACATGTTCTGAACTTCTGCAGTCAATTTCAGCGTGTTATTGTTTCATTGTGTTAGGCATAGACATATTGCGGCCCAGTTCAAGGTGTGTACCAATATTACTTCCCTTTTCAATTTCCAAGGTGCACCCATTTTCCTATACCTTGTTTCAATTGGATTGTCTGCTTGCAGGAGCTGAAACTACACGGATCACTGGCGAATGTGGTTGGTCAATATGAGGTCACGATATGCCTGTTGCCATTCGCTCTGTCTTGACTATACTCTGTATCATTCTTACAGTGTTGTAACGAATGTTTTTACAAGAATCTGATGCAGCAATTCCTATACGTCATTATATTTTCATTAAGTAAACTGGATAAGGGCTGAATATTGTTTTGCATTGACGTAGTTTAGTTGTAACTTGCCATTTACTCTCCAGTATTCATGTAGAAAAGTGAGTAGATTTCTGGAAAAGTATCTTACTGTAACACCCACTATTCAGATCATTGTTTCTTGACACCAAGTCCTGACACCGTACTTTTATCAAGCTTGGACCGGTACTTCCCCATGTGTATTGTAATGGTGAATGGCTCATTTGAAAGTTACAATTACATGGCTCATTTGACTACTGAATGAAACCTATATAAAGTAAACGCTCATCACGAATTATATGA
>JAGDQP010047214.1:0-15090 GCA_022664845.1 Lepisma saccharinum
AAATAAATTTTAGTGAAAAATAATCTCTGCACTCTTCATTGAAAATTTAGTATCGTACAGTTCTCAGTGTCACCCTGTCATAATGTGAAGTGCTTTTGTACAAAGGTTTCATTTCAACTCTTTCTTTCTCCTACAATGAAAATAAAAGACATGTTTTTCATGGAATTTACTTCATCATTTAACTGAGAATATAGGTTACTGACACATATGCCAATGGGAATTAATTGGATCTACTTAAAAATATTCTTCCCAATTTCTGGATAAGCGCTGCCAATGTCCCTCAAGAACTGTTCCAGTTTTAACTTATCATTCCCAACTGTATTCAATATAATCTGTCGTTTTCAATGTTTTGTTTAGTATTCTCCAGCAGCAGTTATCAATTATTTTGTTTTGTTTGATCCTGAAGGGTTCCATATTACCTACTAGGAGAGGACAAACCCATTTTTTGGCTAAATGTTCTGAATGAAACGGATCTTCAGGAACCAACCATGGACAAGGGCGTCCATAGAGGGTGTGTCGATTTCTCCTGAAAACGTATTTACTATTGCCTAAAGTGGAAACAAGTACTAGGCTACCTGTTTAGCATTTATTTCTTAGCGCGGATAGAGCAAACGCCATTTTACACCGTTCTTGTAACAAAGTGATATAACAATACAAATAATAACAACAATGAATTATACAATAGGAAATAAGATCAGGTTTGTTTTACATTCATTCTAGCATCTTGCTGGGAAGACACCAGTCAAGAAACGTTTTGTTGTTGAGCAATTGAAAGTAATAACAACTTTCAGCAAAATCTTGGAACGAATACTGGTCTATAGATTACACCACCACATCAGAGAGGACAGCTTACTACCGATACACCAAGCTGGCTTCCAATCAAATTTCAGCATAAACAATCAACTACTAAGGCTCACAAACCTAATAGTCCGAAATTATAACTCACTAAATCCATCATGCCTAGTATTATTTGACCTGGAGAAGGCATTCGACAAGGTGTGGCATCAAGGACTGATCTATAAACTTATTAAACTTAAACTTCCTGGGGCATATATTAGATTCACGCACCAGTTCCTCTCAAACCGTATATCATATGTTAATATAAACAACACCAGTTCCTATCCGTACTTCATCTTCAGTGGTGTCCCGCAGAGTTCAGCAGTATCACACTACTATACCTACTATATGTTGCAGACTTCCCAAGCCTACCGAACAATGCTCATCTGTTTCAATACGCCGACGACACTGCTTTCCTAGCTACTGCCAAAACTATGCGAAGCATAAACAGCATCCTAAACGCCGCTATCCATAGCTTCGTTACTTGGTGCAACAAATGGCGACTCAAAATAAATTCAAACAAAATCCAAGCAATAGTCTTCATACCACATAATAGACGATCCAAAGTACATAGAAATCCAAATAAACTAGCCATTACAGTCGAAAATACAACAATAAAACCAGCAAAACAAGTCACATACCTTGGCGTAATTTTTTACCACAACCTAACATGGAAACCATACGTGAACAAAGTCACAGAAAAAGCATATACAAGGCTGAATTTACTCAGAAGACTAACGGGCACAACATGGGGACTACGTTCACAAATAATACTCACCACTTACAAAGCCTTCTTACGACTAGTCTTAACTTACGGTTTTACAGCATGGATCTCAAAAGCAGCCTCTTACTATGAACAATTGAAAGTCCTGGAGCGACACGCTTTCCGAATTGCCTTCCGTGTCAAACTCCCTAGCCCAACCAGAGAGCTCTATGACCAAGTACCGTTCGAAAGCATCTTAAGCCACATAGAAAAATCAAGACTAAAATACATAGATTAAAATACATACGTACAAGATACCAAAACGACCATACAGACTGATCTCAACTTCAACCCACGAGAGATATTAATCCAAACACCACTTTCACTACTGAGTACCATGTACCAATACTCCATAACTGAACAACACGAGGACTTCGAAATGGCCAACGCACTATCAACACCTCACTGCCCACAGTTCATAGCACCCTCGAAGAGAAAATAAACAAAAATGCGAAAAAAACAACATAGCTAAAATACTTCACATTTTCAACGATAAATTTGACTATAGGCAACGAACAATACCCCCATCCAAAAAAATGATGATGTAAGATAGAAGAGAAAACACATAGACCAGCGAATAAAAATTATAAAATAGAATAATCAAATTGAAGACTCAACCCTAAATGAGGGCGTAACCCTCAGAAGGAACTAACCCGAGGGTTAGCAGGAAAAAATAAAAATCATTCTAGATTCATATAACAAGCCTTTGGAAATTTATTTTTACTGAGGCAGAAATCTGGTGGAAAAGGAAGAGTATTGTAAAAATGTGATAATGCTGGACCAAGCACAATCTCGGTTTTGAGAGGTAGAAATGATGTTGTGAACGAGAATTTTGTCTGGGTACTCTTAGGTTAAAAAGTGGAAGAAGGTCATTGGTCCTCAGTGTGCCCTGCATTATTTTATAAAGAAATTTTAAGTCATTTAGTTTTCCTCGTGTGTCTATGTCTTTTAAGTCAAGAAAATTCAAAATGTCTACGTTAGATTTGTGTTGGAGGTTGGATACTCCGTGTTGTACAATGCGGATAAAGAAATTTTGATTGTGCAATTTAAATAAGTTGGTTTCACAAGCCATAGACAAGATAGATGAACAGTATTCACTAATAGGAAGTACACAAGTGAGAAAATATGACCGAAGAGCTCTGAAATCTTTAACATCGGTAAACCTGTAGGGAAGTCCAAGAAGTTTGAGTGATTTAAAAGTTACGAATTCAATCTGCGGAGTAAAATTGAGTTTTTCATGAAATATGATACCCAGATCTTTGTAATGGTCTTCTACCCATGGTATATTAGATGAGACTAGTGTGTACGCACATTTTGCGTTATAGGTTTTGAGTGAGAAACGCATTGCAGCAGTTTTGGAAGGATTGACTTTCAGTAACCAATTATTGCACCGTATTTCAACAGAATCTATAGCGGCTTGAAGGAAGAAACCATCTTCTGTAGATTTTTCTTAACAATTTTGCAGTCATCAGCGTAAAGAAGTCTGTTCACATAAGTCATCAATGAAGAGGGAAAATGAATCTGGCTCTAAGGAGCTTACTTGAGGGATACCTGAAAGCATAGGGGAGTCACTTGGATGTGCTACCAGCGAGGACGACACGTTGTTCTCTGCTAGTCAAATATGATGTTAGAAGCTGAAGGAGGGGCCCGTGTATACTAAATCTGGAAGCAAGAATGTGTATAAGAAATTTGTGATTGACAGTTTCAAATGCTTTGGAGAAGTCCAGGTATATGACGTCAAGTTCTTGTCTATTTGCTAGGACATCCGTGGCGTGAGACAATAGGACAGGTAAGTTGGTTTCACAAGATCAATTGGTTGCAAAGGCATACTGGGAGGGGGAAATAAATGGGAGGACATGATTTTGAATCCTGTCTGTATAATTCTATATATAATGTAAAAATACTTCTATAAAAATGAGTAGTTATCATGTTTAACGAGAAATGAATAGTTGACTTTTGCATGTATCCCCTTGCGTTGTCCGTGCTGCTTGTTATAATGACATTTTTAAGATTCTCCAAAGTACTTCCTGTCTTAGTATGAAAGGGACCTTAAGATATATTTTAAAGTTTCGTGTGAACATAGTTTCACAACAAGAATGAATGATGTAAGGATTGTATATTATTTCTAAGTGATCATATATTACTTCCAGCAGAAAAAAAACATATAATTTAACTATTGGTGATCAGAGGCGGCCCTAGGCTTTGCGAGATTCTGAGCAATGACTGTTCAAAGAGCTCCACAAAATGATAATTAGGTGGAAGAACGGCTATTAGCTGAAACTCACCTCCTGAAATAAAGGAAATTACAAACTACAAAGACAATATCGTATAATTAGGAACCCGAAGATAAACTCTGACTAAATAAACAAGTAGAGCCTTACAATAGTGTTGTCCATTTACTCTTCTTGTCTCTGAAATCTTCAGTATATCATCTAAGGTAGATTTAACGCCGTTTTCTGTAGATCGAAGGGCGAGAGCGGCCTTGAGTCATGGTGCCCTTAAGATAATTTTAATGAGCTTCGTCTCAGAAAACCTCCTCTTGGCAGACTCAACAATAACGGGAATCATGGCATCTACTTAGGGTTGCCAACTTTTGAAAATGGAAATACCAGACACCCTCTAGGAGTACATATACTCCTAAACATCATCGCTCTTCAAAAATATGAACAACCTGAGTTTCCACCAGTATTTCTCTGTAGGACTTTCTACCGCATAACTGTCCTGGTTGCGGAGGGTGTTGTCGAGATTTTGGGGGTAAACACGCCTACGGGGTCTGGCGGAAAAGTGATTACTTCACATAAAATTGAGCGATTCGGAGTTCGAATGTAATACCTTTAGTTACTTTTGAAGCGTTTATTAAACTTACCTATTTCAGTTTTGGTTGAGTTGGCACCTGTAATTTTTGTAGCCTACCATCAATAATACATCGTACTTTAAAACAGAAAAGCAAATATAATTGGCAATATAATTATGGCATACACAAAATTTACTTGAAAAATAAGTCTTACCAGCTTTGCTCTCCTCTACTCTCCATGACTTGAAGAACCGAAAAAATATTAAATTTGTATTAGAAAACTCCAAGTTATATAGTCTCATTCTTGCTGCTTAAGAATCTTGCAATGAAATGCGAAATTAAAATTATTAAAAAGTAGCAAATGGGGCAGTTACGGGAGCGACAATAAAATTGTTATCTCAGTTGACAAGTATTGTTGAGTAGCTCTAAATCTGTGGGGTGGGGAGAGAGAAAAAGAATAAGAAAACAAGGGTTTGTTGGGTAACAAAACATCCTCTGTCTTGAGAAATCAAATAATACGGTTGTATATAATGAGAGGTAGACTTATTTTTCAAGTTTACACTTCATTTTCAAAGAAATGAGTATTTTTAGAAATCATTTAATGGCTAATAAAAAGGCCAAAAATGGCAAATGTTTTATAAAATAAGCTATATTTAAGGTTATAAGCATTTCGTATATTTGTGTGGCTAAATACTTTTCAAAATATGCTAGATTTCGCCAAAAGTAAGCTAAATTGGCATCACTGCCACCTTGCAAACGGTAACATCACTGCGACGGAACAACAAATTCGTTGCGGAGTGGAATTGCGCTAGGGCCGTGATCAGCCGGTTGTCAAATGCGGTTCATTTTAGAATCCAGTTCAACTAAAACTACTTTCCACAGAATCAAAAAATAATATGAACAGAACAGAGAATAGGACTAGTAAGAGAAAAAAATACCAGACATTTAACGCCCGGTTTTGAGGTCGTACCGGACACCGGACAAGCAGGTCAGAAACCGCACCGTGCGATAAAAATACCGGACGGTTCGATACCCTGTGGAGAGTTGTGAACAAAACATTGAAATCCAGTGTAGATGTTGGATTGGTTGACTCATATATTGGTGAATTGATGTAACGACAGATTATATTGAATACAGTTGGGAATGATAAGTTAAAACTGGAACAGTTCTTGAGGGGCAGTGCTTATCCAGAAATTGGGAAGAATATTTTTTATGTAGATGCATTTAATTCCCATTACCACAAGTGTCAGTAGCCTATATTCTCAGTTAAATGATGTAAATTCCATGAAAATCATGTATTTTATTTTCATTATAGAAGAATGAAAGAGTTGAGGCGAAACCTTTGTACAGAACACAAAGCATTTCACGCTATGCAGGGTGACACTGAGAACTGTACGATACTCAATTTTCAATGAACAATGCAGACATTATTTTTCACTAAAAGTTATTATTTTCATTTTAAAGTGTGTGTAAATCTGTTCCACCTCTTTTACATAGAAAAAATCACATCTTGAATCTGATGTCCATCTTCAGTAAAACAGTTTTAAGTCGAGAAGTGAAGCTTCCTCCTCCCACCCTTTGCAAATAGCTGTCTTCAGTTCGATCAGTGAACGGGTGTTGTCTATGTATACTCGCTGCTTTAAATACCCCTGAAAGAAGAACGATGAAATGAAGACAGAATAACATCTGAGCTGCAACCGCTGACTCGCCGTTTCTAACATAAGCATCGTACGGTGAAAACGCGACTCTCCACCGAGCAAGCTCCATGATAACTGAAAGAGCAAACCTGAGGGAAGGGAATGTTTATGCCATTCTCCGTCCACGTCACTCTCCTCCCGAGTGCCGTCCCATCATAAACGAGTACACTTCCCTCTGTAATAATTTTTATTTTGTTTCTATTTAAAGTTAAATATGAACATCATATTTAAAGCAACTATTTTGCATTGACTCACTCGTTTCAAGGTTAGGATGCTTTGGGGTACAGCCGCTACCATTCTTTTAGGCGCATATCCCTCCTGTTCCCTTGGGAAAGGTTATTCTTTAAATATGTCGGTTTTAGGCATCTCAGACTCGGGTCGCCACAGAGTAGCGGAGAGGATATTATATGAAGGTAGTCGGTCTAGTTTATAGGTACTATCCCGGCATTTCTTTAATATGATTGAGGTACAAACCCGAATGAACTACTCAATAAGGTTGAGCCGCTTTTGGAATCTTTACTTATTAAATCAAAGCTGTACTGAGACATTTAATAACCTTCTTTGTATAAAAGTTTATGTTGAATAATTTCTGCCTCTGTTAATTTTAAAACGAAAACAATAATAACGCTATCTTTTTCTAAATACTAGGATGAGTATGGTTTCAACACAACCAAAACTCACTCAAAAATATTAAATTTCTCACGAAAGCTATATTTTTACATCAACGCAACCTAATTAGACGTTTTGTAGCTTTTTGTTACAAAATATTTAGTAAGAGCTTAAAATTTCAAGGCTCAACTCCAGAAACAAATAATATTCAGTTAAGCTGCTACATGCAACCTGGTAGTGATTTTAAACACTACAGTGTTTTAAATATTCGTAACTTTACAAAAGAAAGTTAAAGGAAATCTTTCCAAGGAATGTATATCAAGAATTTTGCTGCCATCTAGTGGGCATTTGCACAAATAATAAAAAGTTTTCAGTTTACTTTTTAGTTACATCTACAAAATTATGAAAACCCCGAAGTCTAACGTAGTGGCATATGAGCTGTACCCGCAAACACCCACGGAACCAGAGAACCCCGAAGTCTGGATGGCAATGAAAGTAAACTTAGGCTTTTGCTACATTGGTTATTGTACTGTAGTCAGTAGTACCCCTGGGATATGCGGGTCCCGGGAAAAAGTGTTTCGTGGGGCCCCTCTTAGTGAACGAGTTGATTAAAAAATTTAGTTTCTGCTTATGTGTATTGTGTCTAGGGCGAGCGCGCGAGGAAACACTGTCTCTGTGCAAGTCCCGTGTGCAATAAAGAAAAACACCGAACCAGACCTTACCTAACCTCCAAGTGCCCTTGGTCACTACTTCTATTAAATTTCCTAATGCGTAAATATAATAGGAAAAGGAAAAATATAATTTTGTATTTAAAAAAATGTAAAAGTGACGGAGCCAGGATTCGAACCCGGTACTTTTCGATCAGCTTTCCAGCACGTAGACCACCAGACCAAGCTGACAGTTCCGAGGTGGATGCTTTTCGGCAGGCAACAAGTTCTCTTCAGAACTACATGCAGGACTCCGTCTCTACGGAAAGCCCATATGGAAACAATTAAAGTACGGCCCAACACTCTGAGTTAACAGCACTTTAGCGTATGCAAACCGCTAACCGAGGGCTTCATCTCCCCGTCCGCGACTAATGATGCCCAGCTCCTTTCGGACGCATCCTCCACCTAGACACCTCGCTATCACTCGGTGTGAAACCTGATCTGGTGCGTATATAACATCCTAGTTTTTAGTGGCTTCTTTTAAAATTATAAATCAGAACTTTTATTAAATTTCCTTTTGTGTATTTAGATAAAAACGAACAAACTTTATTTTTCATTTTTTAAATGTAAAAAGCCGACGCCAGGGTTCGAACTCGGGACCCTTGGATCAGCTATCCGACGCCACAATCACAAGACCAAACTGCATCTTCCAGATTGAGCGCTTCTCACTGTTACTTATAGTTCAAGCTACGCGAGAGTGGGCTATTCGTACCGGAAATGTTTCCACATGAGTTGAGGAACCTTGCAGGTAATTTTTATATATACAAAAAAAATCTTGTTTCTACGGTACTAAAAAAAATAGTTCAAGGACTTGAGAAGGAAATTATGCTGTTTTCAAGAAGTACAGTGCGTGCGTGACTGTGGGTGAGACTTCGGAAACTGAGCTTTTCTTATGTTGCGGCTGTTTCCCCAAAGTGTCTTTGTTTATAATTCTTAACAGGGGTGCCCAGTGTTGAATTAAGCTATTTGAAAACCCTGAGCAATAGAGTACGTTAGGACCCCTGTTACATGTACCGTGTGCCGTCCCGTCTTAACCAATGGATAAAGCAATTTACTGACCTGAAAAAGGCACCCATGGAAATAAAATTGAATCATTTGAAAAAATCATTATTTCTCAAATAAAAATGTATTTTTCGAACATTCATCTAACATGACAATAAAAATTAATGATAATTTTCATCACAAGCAGCCACACGAATCTTAATGCTACCTGATTTATCTCATTCATCCGAATTCGGTTAAATATTTTTAAAATTTTAGAAAATTAGCCAAAGCCTAACAAAAGGACTTCGTATCTTGACACGTAAATCTTAATTTATCTCAACACGAATTGGTCACCCATAATTTAACAGTTTTAGACACTATTGCACTAAATTGGGAGTTCTCAAACTATCGCGTACTGATACGCGAAACTTTCGATACTGGTATGTGAGTTTGTTGAAATACAATAAACACATAACTGACCTAACACACTGTCACAGATCGAATAAGGAGAAAGTCGAGTGAAAGATTCTTCAAAATGACACATTCTTAATTAAACACATGGAATGAAGAGACAACTGTTAAGGACTTGTTTATCGCAAATTTGATTTCAGCAGCTCAGGATAAAAGTAAGCTGCAATTCTGAGTGTATATGTAAGAACCCGATAAGTAACGTTTCTGAAGTTTCGGGGGAAACAGGTTAAAAGATCGGAGAAAGAATTGTCTCTTGTCGGAAATTGAACAGAATCAGTTTTGGACAACCAAAGATTGTTTCTGGACACCTTTATCTTTAGAAAATAGCAGGTCCCCTGTAACGTATTTTGGGAGTGCAGTCTTATTTTAGTTTCACTTTTCAGGTCTTGAATGCATCCACAGAATTATTTGAACAAAATAAAAGAAACATTTCCAACAAACTTTCCGTTGCTAATTCCTGGTAAAACTTTACATAAGTTTACTCCGATACTTAAAAACAATGAGTTTCAAATAAAGTTTCATACATTTTAAAAGAAGGTAAAGTTGTCCCTTGTGCGATGATCACGTGTCGTGAACGGCGATAAGGGATGCGGAGGTAATATTCCACATATTCTCAATCAACAGCTCGAAGTGAGTTAGGATGGTTAGTTCCACGTTCGACCGCCTTAACCTCCCCAGGCCCAGGAGTACCAAGGACGCTCTGGAAGTCAATTTGACACACTTAAAAGCGCCAGATATAGGTGAAGAAAAAACTACAGCGTCTTGGCGGGCATTTGTCCCCTTCGTATAGTCAGACGCGCTAGCGCCTGAACCACGGCTACCCGATTCAAACATAAATACAGAGGAAACATTTAAAAAATAATACGCCTATTATTTCTTCTTGAAATAAGATAAATTTTCCTCCGAGAATGTTGATCCATTGTATTACTTAAGGTATTATCCGAAAACTTGCATAGTGCGATAGGGGAAACCTGGAAAACTATCTGTCAGGATGCTCGCCACCCCAATCGATCCAAGACCTCCTGTTTACAGCGCAAACAAGCTAACAAATGTTCTGCCTCGTTGGTATAATAATTATTGGCAATATAATCACAAAATTTTAAATATTAGCATTGAAAGCTCAGTAATATTCCTTGAAGGAACGACGAAAGTATGACTTTCGGTCTAAAAGTCTGAGACTAAATTCTGCAGCGTAAATAGCCTGCTATGCACACCAACTCCCTCACTGCACTGGGAAAATGGACTTGTTTACTCAATCGTTTACAAAACAAATGCACTGGCAGATACAGTGGTGAAAACTTCGAACCAAATACTTCCCCATCAGACCCAGGTCACGATAGAAACATGAAAAGAACAGTTACAAATTTTTTTCAATACGAAACATAGCTCCAATTTCAAAAAGATTAAGAGAAAACAAATCCTGTCCATTATAAAGAAATTAAAGCCATTCAAATCCAGTGCACCCGACAATATACAAAAAGTTTTGTTCAAACATCTTTGTAACGAAGCCATTGTGTTTCTAACAAGAATAATCAACTGTGTCCTAAAGTATGTATACTTCCCACAATGTTGGAAAATGGCTAAAGTAGTCAGCTTGCCTAAACCAGACAAAGATCCAAAGTTTCCACAAAACTACAGGCCAAATAGCTTATTAAATACAATGGCAAAAGTCACGGAATCAGTCATACTCAAACAGGCACTTAAAATCACGAAACATCCTTTATCAGTTAATAGTTTGGATTCAGGCAGAAATAATCCACCACCCAGCAACTCGTTAGGTTAGTGGAAAACATTAGAGACAAGCAGAGGTGGATTTCGGTCTCATTTTTTGACCTGGCCCACTAGTTGGCTGATGGATGCTGTGTTGGAAGGAAAATAATTGATGGTCGCCTATTAGGGAGGATGAATTGGTAATTGCCCCTCCCTCCCTCTTCTGTTTTCTCTTGTATTCGTCTAGTGAAAATAGGGTACAGAAATTGAGCATTGAAAAACTTAAATAAAAGGGCGAGAGTTACTCACTCTCGAGTACTAACAAAAAGAACCAAAAAAAATATTATTAGGAGTTTGTGTCAACAGCGGGCCATATTTTCACGATTATTATGCATTTTGAGTTTGAATTTTATTCAAGGCCTTAAGGCCCCAAGGTCTCAGGCCAACTACTATTATGATAATATTAATATTATCACGCTTTACTTGTTCAAGTCAAGTAGCTGCAAAATTCTATAAATTGAGAACCGTCAAAAAGTAAAATTTGTGATTGAGAAAGGAGGCATTTTTGTTGCTGACCATTTTTTGAATAAGCCATCTTTATCTTGCATATGGCGTATACCTCTGACCTAGTCAAGGTTTCCGGCACTCAGAAATGTTTAAACGAGGTAGAAACAACAAATAAGTAAAGACGCACACTCATTGATCCGCATGTGCTTGAAAATTACATGTGGGATATGCTGCTAGGGTATAGGTGACCATCCCCCTAGTGTTTCCGGGGAGTTTTCCCGGATTAAGGCATTTATTCCCGGCTATTTATCTCCCCGGTTTGAAAAAATAATAAATATCATTCGAAAAAATAATAGTTTTTATTCGAAAACGGCTTATGTCAAGGGCTACTAGATATATACTCTTTTCAGTGATTCCAATTTTGTATTCTCTACCTTTTCGCAAAATCCTTGACCTGTACACTTTTTGTTATTTCTCTTTTCTAAAATCGTATTAGGAATTTTCTGATTGACTTAAACACTCATTTCTAAACTCTGAAATTCAAGTAGTATAGATAAAAACTATTAAGAATGGAATAATTTTTCATGTAATGGTGGTGGTGGGATGAGAAGGTAGCCAGTTTTCCAGTTGCAGCAAAGAAGGAGTGGAATTAGCCCGATTCTACCCGGAATCACTGGAGAAAACATGGTCACCTTATGCTAGGACAAGGTCACTAAAAGGTCCCTTGCAGGGATGGAGGGGGGTTCTAGTTAGGATACTGGGAATAGCATAAGGAACCTAGTTAAAAATCGGCTAGAGACTTCAACAGCACCTTCAGGGCTATACAACTATTCCCCGGAGAGCTTTCTCTGGAAGACACCCTAGGCAAGCACTAAGCTGACTGATATGACACTGCTTGTGAGAGCTTTGGCACTGTCACGGACTATGTACAAGTATTAACTAGCTTCATTGTTATAGACATAACAACAATGAAACGATTTCAACAATGAACAAGATAGAAAATGAAAAGTCGGTACGGATAGAACTCTTGAATTGGTTATGAACTTTCTTCCCTGAAAGTTTGAAATCTCTAGGCTTGAATCTGTGTTAGAAGCATTGAAATTTCGTGCAACGATAAAAATACATTAGACATATACGGAGATAGTGCCGCCATCTCTTGTCGGAAGTCTTGGCTTTACATTGCCCTTAAATTAACTAAAGATGCGCTTGAATGGAAAATATCTAGCAGAATAAACACTGCATAATGAAAAATATTGAATTAAATGATAAGTACTGATGAAAAGACAAGCAAGTAATGTTAAATATATACTAAAAAATCCAAGGCCATCCAATACCAAAGCAAAGTAGCTAAGTTAGTAGAGGGTTGGAAGGTTCTGGGAAAGATGCCAGCGACGGCCCATTCCTAATTATTTTTTTTGTCACTCCATGCAATTGTCGTGATTGTACTTTTCCCTGTTCTTTCCTGACCTGAGTGAAAATTGCCTGAAGACCACAAATAAATGAAAGTTCAAAAATCCGTCAAAATTAAATGCGAGATATTATCGATATTATTACGCAAAAATAAAATAAAATGATAGGTCCATACTAGGTATGGCCAGATCTGCATCCAAATTTTGATATCGGTCACTCGGATCCGAAATCCAGATCTTTGGTAAACTTTATTTTATAGAGAGCAGTCTCGTAACTTCTGACTTCGGCCCGTCACGATTCGACCCTTTTCAACTAGTTACATTCCACAAACATCCATGCCCCCCTTCCGGGATTAGAACCCGAGACATTTGAGTCGTTGGCCTAATCGCCTTAGACCGCACGGCTACCCGCTCGGCTCCGAATATCTGCTCTAATGGATACATGTGATTTCATTCACAGCTTCAAAGACCCAGTTTCGGGATTGTAGTTTTGAATATTAATAATAGTCCTACATTATACCCTGTTTACAATTTAAGATTTTCCTACAAACGTCTCTGAACGACTTAAAAAACAGGCGCGCCATGTATACACCAGGAACAGTACCAAGCATGCAGATCGTGAAAGGAACACGGTGATACGCTGCACTGGACGAGAGATTGAAGCTGTAGAACGTACGACGGCGTGCTGAAAATGCGTAGAAAGTGATGCACTCGCGGCACCAAGATAAAATTCAGGACGGTGGTGTACGGCAGCACTGTCTTGAAACCGGTAAACTTGAGAATTTAGAGCAAAGACCAGGTGGCCAGAATTGCTGCTAAAAGTCATGAGCTGTTGAGTCATATTCAGGAGGTCTGTAACACGTCCCTTGAATGTCCTGCTGGGATATCCAAAAATTTTGCTGATGGGACGTCCGTGGGATTACCCACAGATATCCTAAGCGGATATGAGAAAGAATGCATTCCTTTTCCTTTTTATCATCAACGAATATCAGCGGTTATTTCAGGTAATTTTTCGTACAATGATACAGCGTTCGCAACTTTTATGTACATCCTGACTAGTGTTTCACCTGGTTTATTTCAGTCACAAGAGGTGCATTCCGAGCTAGTACCTTCCCACACAGCCTCTCTTCTTTTCCTATATTCTTATTCCTACATCAACCTAAGCAAGATACGTGAATGCCACTAAAAACTAATTCAGGTTTGTACAAAACATATAACACTTTCCGCTTGTTTATAATGCGCAACTCTTTTGTTCTTCGCACTTCGATGACGAGAGGCACAATGCTTACGGTTAGTCCCGTTTCAATAGGGAGAAAGGATGCCTTCGTCTTATGGAGGTCAGTGATCCGGTCATCCCCCCCTTCATGTGAGCGAGAGTCATATGGAAACTATCTGGTGTAGAGTCGATCACTAAAGAAAAATACTTTTCTGCTTTTATTTCAGCCATTAGTTCTTCCATGACTTTTTGACCTCTCAGTTCGATCAATTCCTCGGATGCGGTGAGGGACAAGTATGAGGTGTGACCTTGACCTGGATTGGCATACTTAGAAATGTGGGTGACTTAGAGATGGTCAAATTAGGATATTAACTCTTTATACACATTTTAAAGTTTCCCGCAGTTGTGTGTTGACCTAAACCTCTCACAATGCCCTCTTAAAGGTAGACCACCAGCAGCTGGGGATCTAACAACAGCAACCACTCATTTAAAAAAACACTTGCGCAGTAATTGTTTTCATCCTCAATTTGAGTTAGACGCTGGGAATTAGTTCCTCCTGCTATGGTCATTCTTCTCTTCATGACTAATCACGCATGACTTATGGCCTGACACAGTGTTCGCTTTGTCCTGGGGGATGTAGGGATTTTCTCCTGGGGTCAGAAAACTTCATCCCCGGTTGCTGTTTCCGAATATCATCCCAACCAGTGATAAAATCTTTGTATTTCTACCTAAGCAAGTAGTAAGTTAAAAGTTGCAAGGAACCAATAGCTCTAGGATCCCCGTTCCCTATGCAGTATATAACAAATCGACACTTGAACTCTGATGAATTCTTCTGGTTCTGGCATTTTAAACACCCATTTCCATATTCCCAGTCATCGAAGCCCCTTTTTGCTAGCTGAAAATCCTCAAAAAATTTGCATGGTGTACAAAAATGTTTTCCTGAACCTTCGGAGCACATAAGGTAAGATCGTTTCAGTTCTTGTTAATTGACTAAGCTGGTTTTAAACAGAGTTAGAGTTTAGAAGCGATGTTGCTGCCCCTCCCACAATTAGTCTTTTAGATCTGTTAAAATTCCTCTTTGAAGTGTCGTGGTTTATTTCATTCTTTATGACATGCTCTCGAGTGTTATCATTGGTCGGCTATAAAGCAGGATCAAACCAAAAATCGTTGTCATACTATTCGAAGTGTTCTGTAGTAATTGTGCTCCTGTGAGGAATAATATTAGAAAAATCTTCGTTCTCTACCAGTTCGGCATGTCTAGGTTTACACTCAATTTTGAAGTCCGTGAAATAATCGTCCTTTCGCTCTGCTGTTAGTGTTCCAATTTCACCACTAGTTGCAAACTTTAATGCAGTTAGGAGATTTTTGTAGCTGGTGTAATTCTTT
>JAGDQP010047215.1:0-15089 GCA_022664845.1 Lepisma saccharinum
ATCTGTATTAGTAACAAACCCAATATAATACGTTTAGGCACTATTCCAGAAAACAAATCCGTAAGTGTGGTGTCCATAATACCTTGAGGTAAAGTTTCTGTCTTCACCTGCACCTTTGTTATAGGATATTTTACTCTAAATTAACGATTTTATAATACTTTATTTTGCTATTGTCACCGTGGGCGACACATCAACCTTTTTTACAAGCAGTGTTGCATCTGGTCTTACAACTTTCCCCTCAGCTCCAGTTTCGCCCATTAGACAAAATACGGGTTTAGTCGGAATCAACTTAATACGCAACTGTACAACACTCAATAGAGATTTCTCCTGATTGAACATATCACCGAGAATATAGCCCAGTCATTCACACGGGCGACTTAACCGCGTGAGAAGAGAGCGCTGTTTAAAACCAGAATTACAACTATCAGCCACACTATATATTTGACCGGGTATACCTTTAAACCACATTGCGGTCTGAAGATGAGTTGTTTTTGCATTGGCAATATAATTCAATAGTTTTTCAATATACGAGCGATATGGATATGTGTGGGAAGAATAGGAAATTAGTTGATTATTCAGATATATCTGTACCTCGCTGAACATTGCACTGAGACGATCATTTACATGGCCAATTTTCTTATCGGTACGTTAAATCAGAACCATCGATTTTAGTAATTTTACCTTTAATATGTAGCATTGGATGCGGTAAATTAATATAATCATCACCGTGGCCGGGGACTACAAACTCTATCGAAGCACTATCAGATATTGACGCCACAGGTTTATATGGCACAGTTTTATTACCTATAATACTTGTTTGAGCGGTCAAATCCCCCAATAGACCTAATTCTGATTTCGTACACTCACATTGTATTTTTCTTTTCTGCTATTAATACTCTAGCTAGTTTACTTTTATAATATCGTATTATATGTCACGTATTCGAAAATGTAGTTTTACACATACACTGCCATATTGGAAAGGAAGTGCATTAAACATGCTATCTCTCAAATCAATAATAATTTGATGAAATAGTTTACGCTGCATGGTGACATAATGAGGATTTTCAAGGAAATGCACATTAGTAGCACTGTACTCTCGAATATTCGTATTTATAATACGAAGTGGAGCAGCAGTATCACCTACCAGTTGAGGTTCTACAATATCACTATAAATATACATGTGTGCGGCTAGCGATTTCTGTAAATCAGGCGGAAAGCGAGTACAATGAACAAGTACAATATTCTCTTGCTGTATATAATCAAAACCTAGTATTTTCGCTAATTAAATTCATAACCGTACTTCTACACTCTCTCCATCTTTTCTACTCTACTGAGATGAATGCGTTTTACCGAAGGTTTAACTTTTAATTGTAAACTTTTATAGTTAATTTGAGATAAAATATCGTCAACATGATAATAGTGGCCGGGCATTACTTTAGTTATTTTCCAGCTTTCTTTATCCGTGGCGCGGTAATAAATATTATTAGTATATATGGAAACATTCTGAAATGAGCATGTATAATGCACTTCAAGGACATCTGTTTCCCACACACCTTTCTCCAACACGAAAGGATAATATAATTTTGAAGTATAACACGCCAGAGTATTTTGCGGGGAAAATTCCATAGAACTATTACCTCGTAGTGTGATGTAAAAACTAGTACACTACTCCTCCATAATTAATCAAAATATCTCTCTTCTTCCTTTTTTTTATTTATACCACAACCACTTGTTTGATTATTTTTATGTTTTATCGCAAAACGAGCTCTTGTTTTCTTCACCAATTCTCCTAGCAACACTTGATTTATTTTATTTTGAGCTTTATTCTTTAAATTACTTTTTGCTTCCTGTGAGCGTGCTTTTAAAGCCTCTTCAACGGGTTTATTACTATCTAATACATTTTCGACTTGATTAATTCCAGTACGCAACAGTTCTTCACCAACAGTTTTTTGCACCTTGTTTTATTAACGGAAATACAGTACGCTATAAACAACCTAGAAAACTACCAATAACTTCTTGGTATGGTGCACATCTATATACATTGTAACCACTGCCTAATTGATGCGAATAATATTGGAGATAAGGATCATTTTTTAATTTGCTATGTACACAAATATGACACTAGTTTATAATAATGTATTATTATTAAGATAGCTTCGTTTTTCAAGTCTTATTTCCATTTTATAGCCACACACATCCACACCTAGGTTGCCAACAGAGGACAATATGGACTCCAACTTTTAAGCTCTTTCAAGGGAACATTATAAGATTGCAAATTTCAAAATGCTTATCTTACACTATCGGGTAATCTAACAAAATAAAAACCACACTCTGCAAGTTGACGTAGTGGAACTTTCCATTGCCCCTGTCTTTTAAATGTTGCTAACCGTTCTTTAAATACGATACAGGAATCAATGAGTTAAATGAAGCAGGATAACTTCCCCACCGAACAAGTAAACGTTTGCCTTTAGCTTCTAAAATTTCATCTCTTTCGTGAACTCCCGGTAGTGGCACCACTTGTATTTCCTCTTCATAAAATATACCATCAATCACAACACCATTTAAAGCCTCTAATACATAAACCACTCTCTTTTCCTGATACTTTATGTTTCATTTGAAATATTTCCAGAGTCCAATTTTCTTTGTAGCCTTTTGCAAAATGTCGTTTTTCCTTAGTAATTCGCACAGTACTGGCTTCTTTTCATATTTTTGTCTTAACACTAGTACTAGGGTGGGGTTTCACCAGTCTATTCCACACTTGTTGGTTCACAAGAGCGGGTTGTAATTTGTGCTGCGTGTGGCCTAGAATTTTATCCATGAACTAATCGTGAGGGAACATCTATGTAGCGGTAAGTCTTCTTCGCAACAAAATATTTCCACATACTCTGCTTAAAGCTGCGATTTAAACGTTCTACGAGACTTTCCATAATGTTGGGATTTTCGGTTGTGAAAAAATGAATATGTTGACTTTTTAAGTACGCAGGGAATACTCTGTTAACTAACACTGTACCCTTAACTCTTTGTAGACGTAGAGGTTTACGCCTGGTGGTAGATGCAAATATTTTCTCAAATGGCTTTATGATATTCTCATCAGTTTTACTTCGAACAGACACAGAACATGCATAGTGAATAAATAGATCCATCACTGTTAAAATATAGCGGTACCCGTCATTATATTGTAGACTTTGCATATCGTGTAAATCAGCTTGCCGCTGGTCATGAATATTAAACACAAGATAGGTATTGCGCTGAAAGCGTTTTCATACTGGTTCATGCAGTGTATATACCGGCTGCTCTTTTAACCACTCTTCGACCCGCTGCAAAAGTATTGACTTCTTTACAGTTTTCGATAATGCTTGAACCGATGAAAATGATGCCGGATTCGCAGGGTTATAGTAGATGTTAGTTAATTTCTTCATAGTTTATATTTGCACCAACCGACAGCTTTACGTTTACGTGTTGGTCCTGGCTCCTCTTCTTCCTCTGTTTTTGGGGCTGCAGCAGATATCAGCGTTCGAATATACTCTATACGTTGAGGGTTACCTATATACTCTAAGGGTATATTTTATTTTTCTAATAATACAGCGCAGGGATCCCAGCCTGCAGTTGGAATATTTTTGTTTCGACCCCTAACAAAACCGGATATTAAATCTACTGTATTAGCACCCGGGGATTAATTTACCATATATATTAACGTTACAACTTATAGCCCATTGAATGTTGGAATTTTGTTTTAATTTGCGTAATAAGAGGCGTGGACGCAGACAAATTTCAGGTAGCGTAGATATTAGTTCATCATCATCATGATCATAACTCTCTGCCTCCACCTCACGATTCTTTCAAGTAGTTGTGGCTGGTGCGGGTGTTTGAACAATGTGTAAATGGTTTTGCAACATCTCTCTGTACTGTACCCATTTCTCTTCAAGATTTGTTTCATCTCATCATTGAGATTAGATATAGTTTAAAATTGATGTAGTTTTTCTGGTGAGATTAAAATAAGTTTTTTCGTATGCTGTATAATTACTATTTAATTAGACTAGAAAGTAAATCACCTAGAATGGGGCTGTGAGAAAACCACTTTTTGTACAATTATTCGTTTTTTCTTTTGTTTCAGCGTCGGTCCTTTCTTTACCAAATAAGCTGATTTTTATACTTCCGCAATCTAGTTTTATCTTTTTTATTTGCAATACGTTATATGAACATTCACAAATAGAACGAATTAATTCGGAATCTGCATTCTGTAATATCCCCTTACTTACTTTAGGTTTTGACTTTGCTAAAAGTCTTACTAAGTCAGCACTCTGCTTATTAATCATTTTTTATTTCTTTCTACACTAATGGCTATTATAGCTAATATAGTTGTTATACTATAGAAAATATTTAAGCTATTTTATAGGTACATAAACATAATTAAAAGTATTCGAGGGAAAAACATTTGTTCGAACACGATGCTTAATAGCGGGATTTTGTTTTACATCAAGTAGTAGGTAACCATAAACATTTCGGGTAGCGTCATCGTAGGCCTCTTGTATATATTTTTATTATTAGGATACAGCTGTTTGGCAAGATAATTAATTTGAGCCCGATCTCTAGGATTTTTAAAACTTACCATATAGTGACTGTTCAAAGAAATATCTCACATACCTCTGGCCTGGTGGAATATATTTTGAGTATTAAACATAAAACTTAAATTACGGTGATGACTCCTTTTAGTAAAGAAGCCTACAATCTGGCCATACTCACGCATTAAATCGTCAATTGTAATAAGATGGGTCCCTATGTCCAGTGAAAAATCATCTATATAGGGCAAACCCTTTTTGAATATGCACACAGATAAAGTCTCGTACAAAGGTTGCCAGTCGCCATAACACCATATTATATTTTTCAATAAATTACTGTGGTGATCGATAAATGTTTTGGTAAAGTATGATTTTCTGCACGCCGTGGGGCCAGCTATAATGCATGTAAATGGGTGTCTGCACTCCATTTTTTCTCTTATATACTTCTTCAGAAAAATAAAACGTATATTATTTACCTATTAACCATAATGTACCAATAGTAGCTTATTTTTATCGTCAAATCGAATTCCTACACACACCCTATTCTAGTCGATGTCGTTTAAATCAACAAAGCACTGTATCGTATGTACCTGCAATCCTTTTTGTTTAATATGTACCATCTGGTAGATTTTACTCTCGGGGCTAGTGATAATTTTACTATCTTTAGTTCTACCGATCTTTTGTGGGTTTATTACATTCACTGCAGGGGCATTATTAAATACCATATTTTTAATTTGCTTAAAATGTACAACTTTCATTGTTTGTGCGTTCAGTGTAATTTCTTTCACTTTGCAGACAGTTTTTATATTGTCAGAACTAGCTGCCTGGTACCCATAATTCTTACTGCCACCACTACAGAACTCCCTAAAAATGCATTGAGGCCTACAGATTCTAATTCATTTTTCAGTTTGCCTAAATAATCACCTACTGGTAATTTTATGCCCCGGTTTAACCACGTAAATAAGGCTATCCGTGTCCATATATATGGCGTTCTCCCCAACCTCTTCTAAGTATTTACACAGTTCTAACCGAGCGTGGGCCGTGGTATATGGCGCTATAACAACATTTGGGTTTTTCAGAGGCACATTGACTTCGTCCAACACGTGCCAATTTAATAGTAATACCTCTTCATCAACCGTTATTACCTGCGCCAGCTCTATATTGTTATCTGTTAATTTATCACAGAATTTGGCAGGTTCGAGTATAATGTCTGTATGGCCCATGTTTTCATTTTGAGCAAATTTGCACCATAAACAGTTTAGTGATAATTTACAAATACTCTTACGCGTTATATTCTTTTTCCCAATTTTCACAAGGTCTAATTTTACCCCTTCCTGCTTATAATAGTTCCGAATGAATTTACATTGTTGTTCGGTAGTGGTACACCATTGGGGCCAGTGATAGGCCTCGGTTTTAAGTTTCATAAATACATTTAAGTACCCTTAAAGAGTCCTCCTTCATCCGTCTTCGGGTCATACAGTACCACCCTGTACTCCCAACCCTCGTGCGGCTCCAACAAGGTATACCCCATCTCAATAGCCTTGCGCACTTCATCAACTACCCAGGTGCCGGTTAGGGCCCTCTCCTCGTCATCATGATTACAATTAGTAGCAGTGTTCAAGGTCTCTGCACACCGACGACATAGAGGAAACAGTAGCTTTGCTCTACTGCGAAATGGAAGAACGTGGTGGTACAAATGTTGTGGGGGCAGTACCGTGTACTTCGCTATCCCCTCAAACTTATCAATTGCAGTACAGTCGGCGCCCACGATTTTCAAGGTCTGTATATAGGGCATTTTTTCACCTTTCAGCAGAATGGGTATAATGAAATTATGTCGACATAATGTCCCTTCTCCCCATCTGGTGTTTTATAATATAATTTCAAGGCAGAACTCCGACCACCGTATAAAGCATCCCTCAGTGTAATGGGCTCTTTCCTGCGAAATGAGTGTTCTGCCGTAAACTCAGCAATGTGGAGTTTTCGCGCAAATCGCTTCCAGTCACCCCCCCCCCCATATTACATGAAAAATATAGCCTAATTCTTTGGGGTGAGCCATTTTTCGGACAGTATTTTCATACCATAGCTCGAGTGTAATATCTGGGACATTATATAGCGGCTTGTTACGTCTCGTTGTATAACACTTAGGGAATCCGTGGTAGAAACAACCTTCATACTCCCATATGTGTACTTGATTTTCTGTGTGGGCGTAACCATCTACTTTTAAAATACCATTTAGGACCATTTCTACGATTGGCCGCATGCTGAATTGTAATGCCAAGTCCTTTTTCCTCATGTATTAACTACTGTATTGCCTCGTCAAATTGATGATCGGCCCAGCGATACCCATTAATTGGGATAATACCATAGTGTTATAAAACCTCTCCACTAGAGTCAGGCATGGCGCTGCTGATGCGGAGCCACTTGAAAGTTGAGCGAGAGAATGTTTGTTTGGCAACAACACGTATTATGAGTTGCTATCATATGGCTGTTCTTCGCTCTTTAGCATTATTTTAGTTGATTTGTTTGTATTTGAGAAGAAAATGCCAATCTCATGTGCAGCTCACGGCTGTACTAAGAAATATAAGAAAGGAAGTAATGTATCGTTTCACAAATAAATGATCATTTAAAATTATTCCGTGAAAAAAGTTTCATTATGTAAGACGTTCTTTCGTGTAGATTATGTCTGCTAGAAATATAAAAGAAAACACAAATCTTTGATTAGAATTATTTGATGCGAAGGTATTTTATCGTGTTAGATCCATAGTTATAAAACTGCCATAGTTATAAAGAGAAATATACAAGGTAAGTCAAAATGATGGACCCGATTTTTATAAATTTATTTTGTGAAATATAATGAACATATCATAATGTGAGCTACGCGCAATTAAAGGCAAAAGTTCAAAGTTTAGTTGAGTTTAGTTTATGTCCCGCGTGGTTGCATTGTCTACCGCTACGCGGCGCTGGAAGCAGTTAACGAAAATGGCGCTGACTGGAGAGCAGAAATCGTTCTGTGTGCTGGATTACCATGTAAACAACTCTGTGATGAGTGTTCAACGGCATTTCCGTACCAAGTATGGCAGAGACCCACCTACTGGAAAAACCATTCGTACGTGGTATGAAAAATTCAGAGATACGGGCTGCATCTGTAAGCGAAAATCGACTGGCCGTCCTTCAGCTGAGGAAGAGACAGTGGAACGTGTTCGCGCCAGTTTTATGCGGAGTCCACAGAAGTCTACCTACCGGGCAGCGAAGGAACTTGAAATGCCACAGAAAACTGTATGGCGAATTCTGCGGAAACGTTTACAAATGAAATCCTATCGCTTGCAACTGATACAAGCCTTAAGACACACTGATTATGCTGCTCGAGCGTGTTTCTGTGCTGATTTTCTCACGTTAATGGAAAAGGATGGGTTCGCCGAAAGGTTACGTTACAGTGATGAAGCGGTGTTTCACCTTTCTGGGAATGTGAATAGACACAACGTAAGGATCTGGGGAACTGATAATCCCCACGCAGTTGTGGAACACCAACGCGATTCACCCAAGGTGAATGTGTTTTGTGCCATTTCCCCTGAAAAGATTTATGAGCCCTTTTTCTTCCTTGAACCTACTGTGACAGGACATGTTTTTCTTGATATGCTGCAACAATGGCTCCTTCCACAGCTCGAAGAGGATAGTGCAGATTTCATTCTTCAATTGGATGGTGCCCCTCCGCATTACCATGGCAGCGTTCGGGATCATCTCAATGAGGCATTGCCACAGCGCTGGATAGGCCGTGCATCTCAGGAGGATCGAGTTCTCATTCGTTGGCCACCTCGTTCCCCCGATCTGACCCCGTGTAATTTCTTTTTGTGGGGTTTCATAAAGGATCGTGTTTACGTACCACCACTTCCAACAACATTGGGTGACCTTCGCGCCCGCATCACAGCAGCAATTGCAGAGATTGACCGTGACACACTACACAAGGTTTGGCAGGAGATAGACTATCGGCTTGATGTGCGTCGTGTTACGCGAGGTGCTCACATAGAGCACTTGTGATGTGACTGAAAAAAACTTTGAGAGTTACCCTTCTTACCACATGTATTACATTAAGATATGTTCATTATATTTCACGAAATAAATTTATGAAATCGGGTACATCATTTTGACTTACCCTGTACATAAAAATAAGTATTCTTACATTCAGAAATAATGTATCGTTTTCATTTAGACTGATTGAAATTAAAGTGGTTATATTTGTGTAGAAAAATATACCTGTCTATTTAAAATTTAAATAGTTCTAAGCCCATAATGTGCTGTTGAATTTTATTGATGGCTTTAGGCACCTAAGGCTCAGGTCGGGATAGGGGAGGAAAAATGATTCGGGAAGATGTCGTCAGGGCCAATGTTGAAGGTGCCATCCCTGCATTTGCCTGGTGTGCCTGAACAAAAAATCTAAAAAAAACTCACAAGGGAAGTAACAATGAGCTCATATCGAAAACTACAGTAAAATTTTACGCAGAGAAGGAAGTCCCACAGAAAGACCATACACAAAAATCAGTTGCTCTTTTGAACTGGAAATACCCGAAATGGCATGTTGAAATGTCACTCACCACTGTCAGCAGGTGCACAATAATAAGTGCATTACCACCCCTTTTAACTGCGTGTTAATGAAAAAAGTGAATAACAACAACGTGGGTACATACTAGACCTAGGAGGAAGTCGTATGGTAGGGTGGATCTTGAGGGCGGCCATCTTGAAATCCGCCATCTTGAATTCAGGTCAAGTTTTTTAAAAATAGGAACAAGGTAATGTGATACATGATTTTAGTCTAGATTTTAATCAGAAAAACAATGGTGACGTTAGTTTTAAGATATGCGTAGTTGGTAAAATGTTACAGGTATATGAATTGTTTTTTTTTCGTTGTGCACAAGTCTCTTACAATACGACGCCTTCTAAACTGCGTGTTAATGACAATAAGTTAATAACAACAGGGTGGATATATATGAAGTCGAGAGGAAAGTCCATGATAAGGGGGAACGTGTCGGCGACCATCTTAAATTCCGCTATCTTGAATCAGACACAAATTTTGTAACTAGAAGGCATAGCGTGCGACACCTCATTTTAATAGCAAATGTTCTCGACAATGCAATTATATGCCTGTTTTTGCTCTATCGTTAACCAGTACGAAGTTAGACCTGTTTTTAATGTGCACTAAACAAAATAGGTAAGAACACAACGATAACGAACGCTTCAAGGGATTGTTCAATAAGTTCTCCATTCCCGTTTGTTAGCCATTTTGCATTCGAAGTCACGCGCAATCTTCAGCAAAGCGCTAACTGGACTGTTAACACATGCGGTGAAAATTAGAATGTAACCCATTTAAAAGAACGACGCATTGACGTTTGGTACACTATTACAACAGCCCTAACTTCGTACTGGTTAACGATAGAGCAAAAATAGGTATACCATTGGATTGGTGAGAACATTTGCTATTAAATGAGTTATCGCACGCTATGCTTTCTACTTACAAAATTTATGTCTGATTCAAGGTGGCGGATTTCAAGATGGGCGCCATCAAGGTCCACCCTTCCATACGACTTCCCCCTAGGTCTAGTATGTACCCACGTTGTTGTTATTCACTTTTTTCATTAACACGCAGTTTACAAGGGGTGGTAATGCACTTATTATTGTGAAGTTGCCGACAGTGGTGAGCGATATTTCAACATGCCATTTCGGGTATTTCCAGTTCAAAAGAACAACTGATTTTTGTGTATGGTATTTCTGTGGGACTTCCTTCCTCTGCGTGAAACTTTACGGTAGGTTTCGACATGAGCTCGTTGCTACTTCCCATGTCAGTCAGAATGGTCGGCCGCTGGAATCGAACTCATTACGTCCCGAATGCTATACTAACGCTCTACCACTGAGCCACGGCGACTCGGTAAGAAATCTGCTGTTGAAGAGACTTGTTAAATTAGTAGGAACAATGACGATGATGATGAGTGCTCTGCTCGAAGGTAGCTCCCTGAAGATACCAGAGCTAGGTGAACAGATGGTGATTTGCCATTGCCTTCCATCGCATAAAGATGACGTCCTAAGGACGTGACATAAAGTTTAATGTGGATCCCGAACCACTTGTGACGCGCTGGAAATCGAACCAGGAACACCCTGAATACACTATTAAGAACAATAGAAAGAAATTTAACATCTATAATGTTGCTTGGGCTTCCTCTTGAAACCCGAGTTTCCAGACTCCACCCACTCGGCCACGGAAGACGGATCAGCAAAAAAAGAAACCAGATCAAAATATCTCAACAAAATAACCTCTCTTCTACGATTGCTTAATACGCGACCTATTGGTGGAGTGGGAGAAGTGCTAGAGAACTCAGTGATACATTTCAGTTTCGCACACACAAGTGCATTGATCGGTGACCTTGATTTCTGTTGCTTGAAAAAGGCAGTCGAGGCAATGAAATTATTTTCAATGGATTTCTTATAAAACAAAAAGTGCTTGTGAGTAATACAGAATATACAAGTGCAGAGAAAAAAATATGACTTGCATTGCAAGACAAAAGTAAGCTTACAACGGGTAGCTTACTTTTATATATACCAAAAAATAAATAAAAATAAATATATATACTTCATCGAATGGGTAGTCCAACTGACCCCCTCCACGATATCTAATCAACGGGCAGCCGCACGTGCTCCCATAACTTATTTCACTTTCCTCGGTTTCACAAATTACATTTACAACCCTCACGGAAAGAAAACGAATGTACACAAATAGAACATACCAATACACACACTATAAATACTATATTCTAACATAGGTACATACAAATACCTGGGACTCGATTTGTGGCCTGCTGTGTGAGTTTTCTAACTGAGATTCGCTCTTTCTCACACAGACGACTAGGAAAATGGAGGAGCGGGAAAACTATCCAGTGAATCCACAAATAAGCAATATCAGCTTTCAGACTTCCTTCACTTCCAGAATGGAATTCCTCAAAATAAACCATGTACAGCCTACACACGCAGCTCACTCGTCGATCCCATAACGTACGATATTTAAGTTACATACAACACGTGCATCACACACCTACGATATCAACGAACTGAAGCTTGGGCTTCAGCCGTCGTGTCTCGAACCCAGGGATGAATCTGGATTCAGAGCGTCGTGTCTCAACCACCGGTCCAATCAGGACAAAGCATTAAAAAATACACAATTTCAAATTCACAACACTAAATCATAAATCAAAATAACACCAGATTTGGGTAAAAAGCTACATACTAAAACAAGTAGAAAAAACACCAAATTCAAATTCATACCATTACAAAATACCCCTCCCGCTTGAATTTGAATCATCTATTTAAATTCACTGAGAAGCATCATACTCATTATAAATCATAAAAACAACAAAAATACAATCCCCCTTAAAAATATAAAAAACATGGGATTGAAAAATAAAATACCAACCAAAATCCGAAAATACGAGTTGACTTCACGTCACTCAAAACATCTCAAATCATCAGGAAAAAATCGTTACTATCAGGGAAATTTCATCATCAGTTTATTTCAATAGTCGCTTATATACCTGTCAAATCAGTTTATCTGTATATATCAATTCCACCAATTCTTTCATTTATACTCCGGAGTTCCATACATAGGGTAAGGTAGGGGAAAAAAGGAAAAACAAATAATGCATAATATGAATGATTTTGTTAGTTAGATGGGAAATGAAGATGATGAATAATGGGGAAAACAAAACACAGTGGCAGACAAAACAAAGCAAACAAAGGGAAGGAAAAGGATAAACCATCGAAATGAATCAATCTCATTGTATCTCTAAACAATCTTATGGTACCTGATTTCTCCGCTCAAAATACTTCTGCACGAAGGTGACATGTGTGATCACTTCACGTCCTTCGTCATTCCGACACAAGAAAGTATTTGGCGTTCTCAACGAGATGATCTTAAATGGACCATAGTACCTTTCAGAGAAAGACTTTGATACTTTATCCTTCAATGAGGATCGAGTCTGGGGTTTTATTAAGTCCATGTCTCCTACATTGTAATTCACAGGAACACGTCTCTGATTAAACACTTTTCTCCTAATTTCCCAAGCTCGTTCCATGTTCTTCATCGCTTTCTTCCAAACGTCCGCACTTTCCCTAAGGTCAGAGTCCTTGATTTCCCATTTCACCAATAATGGATCAATCGGATCTCTACCAAGGTAAAGCTTGAAAGCGCTCTCCTTCAACCCACAGTGAACAGCACTGTTGATCGAATGTTGAAGGTCGTTTATGTAATAAGACCAGCGACTCTGCGCACCCTCAGTGTAAGCCTTGAGTGAGTCCTTGACCGTGCAGACAAACTTTTCCACAGGGTTACCCTCCGCAAAATACGCCGAACTGTGGATCTTCTTGATCCCCCAACCAAAGCAAAAGTTGTAGAACACAGTCGATCGGAAATAGGACGCATTGTCACATGACAATGATTCGATGTGTCAAAATTGGGAAAACAACTTATGCAGCTCATGCGTGATCGTTTTCGCATTTGCAACTCGCAAGGGAACGATGTGCAAAAAGCGAGAAGCACTGTCAAGACACAACATCAGGAATTTGTATCCTTGACTCGACGTTACCGGCCCTGCCAAATCGACCCACCCATGATCATTCGGTTTCCTAGAGAAACTGGAAATAAGTTCTCCTTGACGCTTGGTGTGATCAATCTTGGATTTCTGGCAGTTGACGCACGATCGGACGTAAGCACGAATCTGATCGAATACACCATCCCAGGTAAAATTGCGTGCTATCTTCTTCATTGTCTTGTACACCCCAAGGTGCCCACCATGACTAGGTGATATGAGATAATACTGTAGGATCATACTACGTAACACGGAAGGTAACTAAACTTTGAATGGATTCGCCACGGCCTTGGTTTTACGATAAACCAAACCATTCCTAACATCAAACTGGTTCGAAATGTCCTTCCGTTCATCTTGATCCTTAAGTATCTTTGAAATATCAGGATCCTGCTTCTGATACTTCTTTATGTCGTCGAAGACCAAGGGTAACGACCAAAAACTAAAAAAACGGCACCTTGCGCCATATCCAAATCTTCATCGGGATCGGATTTCACGTACTCATACAAACATGACTCATACATTCGTGAGATAAAATCGCTCACCAAATTTCGTCCCGATGGAATGTGCGTGATTACAAACTTGTATTCAAGTAAACGCTGTATGAGATTCCCGTATCTCGTCATACTCTTGGATGAATTCAAACAGTGGAACAAGGCCATATTGTCCACATATATAGTGAACTCGTTACAGAGAAATTTCTTGTTTCTCTCTATGATATTGTAGAGACTCAACAATTCCAAACCAAATATTTCTCTGTTCAGATCACTACTTCTCAGTTTCCGGCTGTAGAACGACACAGGACGCAACTTCCCCGTATCCTTGTCTCTCTGTGAGACGCAACCCCCAAGACAGCGCAATGACGCATCTGCGTGGATGTAAAAGCGTTCGTTCATGTTAGGTATCTTCAGCACAACCTGCTTCATGAACTTTTTTCACTCTTTCTAAACAATGACTATGTTCAGGCGTCCACTCAAAAGATCTCTTACTCGACCTTAAAGCCATAATCGGTGCCATAATATCCGCATAGTCATCGCAGAAATGTGAGTAAAAAACCTAGAAATCCCAAAAGCTGACGTAGGGCACGCTGATTCTTCGGTGGCCTGATGTCACGAATCGCCTGGAGACGATCGGGCAACATTTCGACATCTCCCCACCTACTGAAAATCCAAGGAAAGGGATACGCTTTCGAAACAACTGAATTTTGGAAGAGGTGACCGTAAGCTCTCCCTCCTTCAACCGATCAAACACCTTCCGCAGCATGAGAGCATGCTCTTCCATAGTTTTAGAATACACGACCAAATCATCACAAAAGTACCAAAGACCATTACTTTCATGTCAGAGAACACATCGTCTAATGCGCGAACCAGGGCCTGAGTCCCTATCGACAATCCCATCGCTATACGTTTGAAATTATGCAACTTCACATCAATCGAGAAAGCAGTATACTTTCTACATTCGGGGTCCAATTCCAGATGGAAGAACGCTCTACGTACATCGAACACCGAAAGAATGTTGGCATCACTCAACTGAGCTATCGATTCTTCCATATCTGGACAAACTATCCCATCTCCGGATATCTTGGAGTTAACTTTCTTATAATTACAAACGATTCGCAGAGACTTGTTCCTGTTCCTCACAATGAAACCTGGAGACCTATATGAAGAATGACTTAGTTCCATGACATCATTACGCAACAACTCATCAATCAACATTTTAACTTCCCCTTTTAACGCCTGAGGCAAAGGATAAGGAGGCTTCTTTACCGATTCTTGATCTTTCACTTCGAATTTATATGAGAAATTATTCAACTTTCCTATCTTCTTATTAATAACACTCTCATATTCGTTAACAAACATACGAAAAATAAATAAAAATAAATATATATACTTCATCGAATGGGTAGTCC
>JAGDQP010047216.1:0-15089 GCA_022664845.1 Lepisma saccharinum
CTCTGGTGCTAGGGGTCGTCGGATCGATCCCTGTTCATGCCGTGTGGGCTTTGTGGTGGACAAATACCGTGTGCGTGTGTTTTCTCGGGGTGCTCCCACTTTCTTCATTCCACCAATTCATCCCATCATCATCCACCTGAACCATGGTTGCCTAAAGGCATAAATTTATTCATTTCTAATTTTATATTTCTTATTTTATTTTTATTTTGGTACTCTCCTAGCCACCCCTACCTCTTTGTCTTCTTGACACAACTTTGTATCGAGTACCTGAGAGGTGCAACGAATCGAAAACGGATTATCCACAAAGTTGGGGTAGGCCATCCCCTGTTTCGTCTCCCCGCCTCGATCCCTGCTCGGCATCGAGTCACGGAGTCGATAGAACCTGTTTACTCAAAGTTAATGTTGTTGGGAGGGCTATAGGGTATATTTCTAACAGCCCAGTTCCCGGCGGACATTGGATTACCAATGAGTACGTACGTAATTCGACTTCGATACCCACGGCCGACCATCCTAACTGAGGTTTTGCAGGGTTTTCCTCAGTTTCACCAGATGTATGCCAGGATGGTACCTAAAGGAGGGACCTAGTCGATATCTTCTCTATCCTTTTCCTACCGCATCCTGGCCTGAGCCCAAACCCAAGATTCTAAAAGGTCATAAATTCAATTCAGTTCAGGTTTTATACGATCATCTTCAAACTGAATGACACACACAGGGGAGAGAGAGAGAGAACTTGATTTATAAAAATATTGATGAGTACATGAAACAAGGGGATGAGGAAATATTAGTTTGTTTATCTACAGCATTTTCACATACATAAGTCTAAAGCCATGTCCGAGGGAGGGATAAAAATCGTCCCCTCACCCTCGACTATAATTTCAACTGCGGGTAACATAGTTTGCGCCCTTGCTAATCTTCGCGATTCGATACTTGCGTGCGTAGTGAGACTGCAATAAGAGTATGGTAATTGTTTAAACATGATGAAAAATGCAAATCATGCCTACCTTACATCAAATAGGCACAGTAAGACAAGAAAACTTTTATTCTGCTAGGTTCCCTAAATCCTAGGGTTGTGTTCATATACGTCATTACGTGCAAATATATTATTTCCAGAAAGTTACTGAAGCTTATTTTAAATAAGAATATTTGATATTTTCACAAATAACATACATGAACAACCGTGAACAGGAACAAAGAGTGCTGTGTTGCCTTCCTTATAACTGGACGATCCTTACTACCTTGATATTACCACGTATGTATCAGTTATGCATTGATTTAGACTACACCAAATTTGACATGTGAATTAGTTCATGTGGGTACTTCCGACGCCGCAGTTGTCAATGTAGCCAAACAATTTCAGATTTTTTTAAATTGCTTCCATATCGTTGAACGTATTAGGACCAAACTTTGTATTTACGTACTGGGACCCGTCATAGAGGTACTTCAGGTCTCACTGTTGACAACCAATTAAAAAAATTAAATATTTACTTAGTCCAATCAGTTCGACGTATCCGCACCAAGCTTTGGGTATACATATTCGACACAATCGAAACTTACTGTGGTTGTTTCCTGTACCCAAGCACCTCACTTATCAATGTTGCAAACCTACTTTAAACTTCAATTTTTTAAATTGCTCTTATGCAATTGGCTGAATCCGCACCAAAGTTGGCATGAGCATTTTTTGGACACCATAGAAAAAATACTGTGCAAGTTCTCACTCTCTGGCAGTACCAGTTTTCAGTGCTGCCAACCATTTTTAAATACTACGGGCGGAGCCCGCGGGATTCTGCTAGTTTTTTTTTTTCAACTGTCATGCTTTACGAATATTTCTATTTCTTTTACATATATTTTTATAGTTCCAATCCTTTTATTTTCTGTGCTGCGTTTTCGCTCAGAAAATTTATGTGTGTGTGTGAGAGAGAGAGAGAGAGAGAGAGAGAGTGTGTGTGTGTGTGTGTGTGAAAATGCGTGCTTTTATCTATGTTTTGTGGCTAACTATGAAAGAACTGACCAATTCACGGTTTAAGATCGACCTGCCAAATTTTGTCGTACGTTATTTTTTTACATATATATCTCCAGATCTTATTAAGTAACAACTCCTGACACACACACATAAGTATATATACAGTATAGTATATATATATATATAGTGGTTACCGTCGCTGACTGATCGTATGATCCCGCATTTGATTCCCGTCTCTACCAAGGGATTTTTTCCAAAGCGAGAGGGTGTGGAACGGTGCCCACCCAGCATCGTGATGCAACTGGGGAGCTGCTCTGAATAAAAGACAGTGGCGATCACAGTTGAGAGCTTCGGCTCTCCTCTCCCAACACGTCTGGTCAGCGTGGAAGCAGTAGACCAATTCCTCTCTCCGTGAGAGGCCTCATCCATTAGTGGATTGAATATGGATGTGAATTTATATATATATATTTATATGTTGTTGCCTATTGCAAGAAGAGTATAAAATCCTATTGTTAGAGTATTTCCTGATTGACCATAGCAGCTTTCCTATGACGTGATTTACTCAATTAGTTCGGGCTTTGAGGCTTTATGACTGTTTCCGTATGACTGCAAAAATGTGTTTAAAAATTCAAAACTAAAAGCAAAATAGCAAAATGCTGTTAAACTGTTAACTCACTCACTCTATGGGCTATGGAACTCGCAAGTTCATCGCCGCGGTAAAAAAACGTTCGTCATTGGGTTCTATCTTGGGCAAGATCAAACCAGTTTTCACCTCGTACATCTAACTCTGGAAGATCCCTTCTAGTATTGTACCAATGGTATCTATTATTTCACAGAGTGAATGCTGGAATGATACATTTAGTAAGGCCCTGGTCGTTACCTCCCCCATTCTCGTGCAGTCTGAGCCAGGGAGGCCTAAAGACCATAAATAAATTTAAATTCATAAATGGTCTCACATTCCGAATATATAGTTCCGGGACCGGGATGAGCCTTTTTTTATGGTACTTACTACCTTGGATTCCACACTTGTTATGTAAGAAGATAGTCCTATTCTTTATGTTTCTTAGGGCGCTGGGAAGGATAAAAACATTGCGTATTTATTTTCGCTTCTTCCTGGAATATTCATATTGTTTCACACATAAGCTTGATTTTCTCTCCTACTTGTGACTTCATAAACGTATCGGTTGTAGCAGCAAACAACATTATTCTGATTGTTATTGTCTTTTCTTCATGCCTCGAAATAAAATGGGGGGAGTCGATGACAGTTTCACTCAGCTTCAAGACTAGTACTAAAAACAACTACATTCATCCTTTTCTTGCGTTCTAGCATAGCGTCCACAAGCTACGTATGCTTCTAGTGTGATGAAGAAAGAAGCAGTTCCCAAAACGAAAAGAGTATAAAACAAAACGTTCGTGTTTGCTAGCTTTTGAGCGCACACGTATGAATGGCTGTGGGTGTTATAAATAAGCTACCCCGTACCCTCCCAGTTTTTTTAACAATTCTATAAGACGATATCATTGAATCATACATGTATACATATGTAGATATACGTATGTATGTATCTAGAGTATGAAAATTTTCATATGCCTGCCAACCCCTTTTGTACTGAAGATCACGTTTTGGGGTCGGAGTTCAGAGTGAATAGAAATTGAATGAGAGAAGAGGAGGTGGTTCTTATTTATTTCTTTTTTTGCCACAGCTTATGACAAGAAAAAAAGCGTTGATTTGATTTTAGCAGAGATGAGATTATCTTATCTTCGGATTTAGTAACAAAAAATATGGAACCACGATTCGTTTTGGAATTACACAAACTTCTCTGTCAAATTGCAAAATTTTCTGCACAGCCATTGTTAAGATATTTAAAAAAATAAGAAACACATGTTAAAGGATAGGAGAAATGCCAACCCATTCAGCTGTAAGACTTCCCGTTAAAGAGTCCTTTGTTTGTTCCTGAACACAGAGGAAATGAAATCAGGTGCTTTCAGATCCGCTACTAAATGTATCCATATCGCGAAGTGATACAGTTTAGAAACACCTGGAAGATCCAGTGTACTAGATCCAAAATTGTGTAGGGATGCCAAAATTAACAATACACCTACTGAATCACGTGTCATACATAAGGCTTGAAAAAGAAAATTGGACAGCCGTTGAAAGTTTCTTTAGGCCGGCTTTAGCGTTATGATGATATGACCCGTCCATGTGATGAACGGACCTTTACTAGAAACGTTAAATTATTCAGATTTAAAATGGGTTTACTATTTTTGGGATACCCTATATTAATGGCCATTATTGTATTTTAAAAGACATTTATTAAGGTTTGTTTTCGTTATCAAAATTTAAAACGTGATTAAAAACTTAAATATTAACATATTGCTACTTTTGTTGATGTAGGGGCTCCCCGCAAGAATTCTGTAGCCAATCATGACACTCGGAACGGAGAACTAACAGAAGTGGTGAGTAGAGTAGCATATATCCAGTAATTTTGTTTTTCGGCAGCTTTACCAGTGGCCAATTGGGAGGGGGGAAGGCCTTTCCCCCGCTTGTCTCAGATTAGACTTTTTGTTCCCATTCTTTCTTTCTAGAATGCAGGGGGACGATCCACTTCTTAGAGCACGCTGTAGTGATGGACACTATCGATAGTTTTTATTCGATAGTCCGATAGTTTCCTTTATCGGCTTTGTTTTTGTTCGTGTCGTTTCAAGAGCCGCTGGAAATGGTTTAGGGGGACTGGAGGAGAGAGAAAAAAAAAGAAGGAAGCACATGACAGCATCCGAATTTACGGGTGAAAATGCCCTCCGGCAACAACACAGCAAAGAAACATTCTGAGGGTAGGAAGAGTACTGTAAATGGTTGAAAGACAACCTGCTTTTCCCCATCCCTTCTCGTATTTCCCTCATCTGATTGAAAGGGAGGGAAGCAGCAGACCATGGCCAAATATTTATTCGATAGTCCTCATACTGCTTCAGTTCGAATACAAAAACCATTCATTCGGTCGGTAGTTGCCACTGGAATTCCAGTGCTTTTACTAGGAGATGCCCTCGCCAGAGAATAATAAAAAGCTTTTGCGATAGTCGTCTCCGATAGTTTTGTTTTGCTATGCCCCTAAAGTACACATAAGATTCATATTTATTCGATATGTTTGCGCTCATCTGTGGCCCTGAAGTAGGCTTCAAATCTTCACTTCATACCTATTGTGAGAAACCAAAGTTCCAAAGGCATTTGCTCATTCTCCGCTGCTGTGAAGCCTTTCAGTATGGGTTGGCGGTGAATGAAATATTTCATTCGATAGTATATGAGAGCTATCGAATAGGTCCGATAGTTGAGCATTATCGAATAATTCGATAGTGCCCAACAGTAGCACGGTGTTCAGCGGTCTGGAAAACAGAAAAACCTGGAAAAGTCAGGGAATTTTCTTAAATTACGGGAACGTGAAGGGGGGGGGGTATAGAACTCCCCTGAGTTCTTCCTAATTTGTGGGAGTTCCTCTTCATGGAGTAGAGCAGAGAAGGGTTGCTGCACATGTATGCAGAAATTTGCCTTCCAAGCTACTGCGTCGGTAAACCCTTACTTTGAACGTAACCAAAGCTATTTCGTTCGTTGACCCTGCTATTGCGTGTGGAAGGTAAAATTAAGCTTATTTTTCTACCTTTTCCTCTAAATAAGTGTGTCGACGTCAATCTGAAAAAAATGAGATTTTAGTCTAGAAAACTGGGAAAAGTCAGGGATTTTCTTGTTACTGTTCGCTGGACATCCTGTAGAGGGAACGCATCCCAAACTTTTAGGAGGACGCAATGATCAGATATGATAATCTCAAATTTGTTTCAAATTCCAAACGAAAGAAACAAGAATACTTATTCATTAGAGTACTTTTGAATATTAATTTCATTTTGTTCCGCATTGCTTTCCTAAGACCTCAGAAAAGAAAAAAAATCCGCGAGTCTTTCTTCTTTGATTTGGTAGTACTGACGCAAATATATATCCACACATTACCTAGATCTAATAGTGGGTATTCGAATTTATAAGGTGACTTTAGTAGTATCAATCTCCAAGTCCTTTCACGCCCTCTGTGGGACATGAGGTTTCCAAATGCATTATTTTAAGAAACCAATAACTTACGCTCAACTAGTGTCATTTGTCAACGCGCACGCATAACGCTCTTATATCATATGTAAACTGTACGTCACTTTACTTAGTTACGCATGTGTTGTTATTACTGTTCCTAGACAAAAGTCCAAGTCATTATACTGCTGGTGTGTCTTGTTCCATTTCGTTCCAGTATACAAATTACTTGTAGCTTGTTTGCTTTTATGTTGTGCTTTTGAAGTAAAATATTTTTATTTTACAAAATGTGTAAGGCAATATCCTATTATTTATTCAATCCAGCATGTAACACATATTATGCACCACCACTGGGTGCAAGCATTCTCCTACCTTTTCAAACCCATTTCGAACAATGATTTATACCAGGTCCGGATGAAAGTTGAAGGTGCACTGGGTACAGTAAATTTTGGTGCCCCCATTATAAGTGAAATACAGTAGAACTCGGTTATAACGACATCGAAGGGACCTGTCGTTGTAACCGAGTTTTATATGCTATGAGTCGAGTAAGATGGAAAATTATGCAGAACAAACTTAATTAGGCCTAGTTTACATTGTATTCGCTTGAAAACCTGGCATTAACAGTGCAAAGTCGATATACAACATAAATTTCAGCCGTGTAAGATGGTAAAAGATGACATAGCAATAAAATTAATCTGACTAAATTCACGACAAAAAATCGGCTTTTCACCTTTCGTTCTCAACTTCACGTATAGCTTCAACTGTTTCTTCCAAAGTTAAAGCTTTTCTTTTTTTGTAGCTATGCTGAACCTTTAAACTACTGATCGTCCGAGGGTGACAATGGTGTGTGGAGCTTCCCTGTAAAAGTTTCCGGAAGTCATTGACAGAACGAGGAGGGTAAAGACACTCTGGACACAGCCTCGAGTTCTCAAGGTCAAGCAGCAATAGATTTGAAAAACACTATTCCCTATCTTTAGACTACCGCGGCGCGCGTGCCCTCTATCTTTGTTTCCAGTATTACCTTACTTCAAGCGCCCCTCTCTCTCGCTCTCTCGCACCCAGGTACTCATAGTGAAACCAACTGTGCTGTTTAAAAATAAAAGGAATGCAATATGATTTTCCTTTCTTCCGCAGCTGAACAGTAGGTCGGAAATGATGATTTATGACTGAAGCGATTTGTCCTTTAGATCAGGAATCTCGAGAAAAATACAGTATGTGGGTTTGAACTCGTCTCGCCGAGGTCTTTTCAATGACACGGCAGACATCTTCATATCCTTAGTAAATACTGAGTTGAAAATTGCTCACCCCACTCTACGTATTTCCGGACCCGCCCCTGAGTTCTGGGTGAATGATACGGGTTTGAGCTCACCTCCTCGCCGAGACCTTTCCAACGACCGCTTAACCATCTTCTTACCTCTAGTTAGTAGTTTCCAGAGTTGTCGACAGTCAGGTAGACGAACAGAGCGGCTGTATCAGGCTTCACAACAGTTGCTACTAAAGCCTAAAAACGAGCCATACAGCGATTACGCGCATAAAATACATCCGGCACTTATTTGACATACACTGTTCTGTTTAGTACTGTTTTGACAGTGGTGCACTCTGTTACGACCAACGATATTTTGTCGCCCGCTCTGCCGCGCTCTGTTCTGGCATGTAATCTCTCATAATGTCTGGTAGTAGTTAATAATCATTGCGCCCCAAAATTTGGCGCTCTGGGCCCATTCCTGATTTATACCCGGATCACTGTACAAGCCTCTTTGACCACACCCGGCCATTTACTTACACACATAAGACTTCTAACAACGTGGTCGCCCTCTTGCCTAATATGTCTTCCGTATCTCTCCAGTTTGTTACTGCTGTGGAATTCTATATAGAATTATTGTTTCCTCTTTTTTTTTTTTTTTAATGCGTAACAGTATGTTTACTTACGAACGAAATGGAGGGTGTAAGGATATGCAGTTCAATCAGTGTTCGATTTGTTGGGGAGCGTAGTTCGAATTTCCTGTTCTCTGCAAAATTCTTCCCTGCTTTCTTGAAGGACGGTTTCTAGAAACTAATACATGAGAAAAGCAAGATCCCAAGAATTAAAGAATTTCCCAAATATATGAAGGGGCAGTCAAATGAAAACGAGTCGAACGCCAAAAAGTGTCCTTGAACATTTATTACCTCAGAAGTAATCTCCAAATTTGTTAATACATTTATCCCACTGGAAAATAAGACGGTCAATCCCATCCCTAAAGAAACTTCTGGCCTGGCGTGGGAACCACATCTTTACCCAGTCACACACGTCCTCGTACCATGCAAAACGATGTCTACGAATGTCTTTCTTCAGTTCTCTGAAAATGTAGAAATCACATGGGTAGAAATCTGAGCAGCAGATACGCGACGATCAATTTCTCGTCCTCCAACAACGTCAGCAGTCAAAAAGCGAACCACATCTCTCTATTCGCCTTTAATCTCCTCCATTTCGGACGTTGAACGAACACACGTATCGATAACTTTATGTCCAGCACAATAAACAAACGACTTGCAAGTTGTCACTGTACTTTTCCGGATCCTCAAGAGATGTCGGTACTGTTATCAAATTCCTGTGTTACAAACTTGCGCACCATGCTATGTGCGACAGGATGAAGATGTGGTTCCGTCGGCAGCAGAGAAGCTTCTTCAAGGATTGACCGTCTTATCTTCCAGTGGGATGAATGCATTATCAAATTTGGAGATTACTTCTGAGGTAATAAATATTCAATGACAATTTTTGACGTCTGGTCAGTTTTCATTTGACCACCCCTCATAGATGAAAAGAGACAGATGTACAGAAAAGAGATTTTAAAGTGAGGTAGAGGTGAATAGTTAGATTTTATAATAAGGAAATATCAGAGAGAAGAATTCGCAACTAAGTAGTGTTCGGTTGAAGTTCATTACCATACAAGAATTTGAATTATATTTATGGCCTTTAGGCATCTAAGGCTCTGGCCGGGATAGGGGAGGGGAAAGAATTCGCCAAGGTGTCGGCCAGGGCCTATGTTGAAGGTGCCATTCCGGAATTTGGCTGGTATGACTGACGGAAAACCTCAGTTAGGATGGTCGGCCGTTGGATTCGAACCCACGACCTCCTGAATGCTACGTCAACGCTCTACCACTGAGCAACAACGGCTCGGTTGCCATACAAGAATTGAAATGGACACAGTAACAAAGAGAAATTTCATTTAGAATATGGAGGAGAGAATAAAGAGAGGGTCAACAATAGAAAAAGTCAGTATGTGAAGAAGTTCTGCGAGCAACTGGAAGAAAACAGAGACAATGGACGAGACTTGGGAAAAAGGTTCTACAGAAAAGAAGACGAAAGTAAAATATGGTATGGAATAAAGTATGGCTGAGCCACATATATTCCTTTAGGACAAAGGAAAACCGGAAGGGCAATTTAAGGTAAAACATCGTAAATGCAACACGTGTAATGTAATTTATATCCTAACCTACAAATTCTTTGATATCGTTTATGGGGTGAAACAAGTGGACCCTTGAACATTCGCGTTGACAACCATCGCCAGTTTTGCGCTATCAACAAACCCCGATCCAGTCTCTTTACACATCCAGTCACACAACACGACTTTTGATCTGTCTTTCCGTGTTGGCATAATACACATTCTTCACCCTACGACTAACATCTTAACACGTCACCTATGGAAGGGAACCATCATTCACGGTTTGAGCGCAAAACTAAAACCACCTGCAATAACTCTTAACCCCCGCTATCTTCCTCGGTCTCTCTCCTTCCGTTTGCACAGCATTTTCGATACATAACCTTACACGATCTCATCCACGCAATTTACACGCAATGCATTAACAATGGTTCCAAACTTGATACATCGTCCGCTACGTGCCACCACTGTCACTCCAGTCATTTGTCTTCGTACACGTGTTCGTCATCTATATTTTCCTGCTTCAGAAAGATCTCATAGAGACTGAAATATCGTTCTTCCATCTGTGTGTTTACACCTGGAACAATATGGTGTTAAGTATCCTTTCATTATATACAGTATATATTAATATAAAGGAAGAAGCTTAGTGACAGTTTATTTGTTCCATAGGAGAGCACACACACACACAAGATAATTTACAAAAGTTTCTTCAATATTTCGAGCCCGTTATTGTTTCGTAGTTATGCGAACAGGAGAAAACGACGTGCACGTGTAGAATAAACAAAAGACTAAAGAGACAGTGGCGCCACTTCGGAAGGTGACTATTTACGTCAAAACAAAATTCTTTGAAGAAATTCTTTGAAGAAGCAAGCGTAGTTTCGGAGCTATAGGAGCTTACTTAAAGCGCCATTGTAGAAAATGACGCCATATCTCAACAAATAATGACGTAAGCGGTCTCGGCTTAGCAAATCTCAATTGAAGTAGTGAGAGGACATTTCTGTGTGCTTGCCCTAATAAACCATATTTATTCCCTGACAATGAAATCCTTACAATGAAACCTGTAAATGCGGCACTGCCTGAATCGTATACATTGCTTAAATAGATGTATCGGGTACTACTTTGAATGTGATTTCCTACGCCGACATCGCTTACGTCATTACTTCCAAAAGTGTGACGTCATTTGTCACGATGCCGCCGTCACTTTGAACACTTATAGCTCCGATGATAAGCAAATTTTTATATTTTTGCAAAGGAACTTTTTCTTGTTTGGATGTGAATAATCACCTCTCGAGATTTGTCTCATTATTTCAGGAACATCCTCTATTTAATGTGCATTGCATTTCCTGACCCATCTTATACCCTCCCCTTCTTCGAAGTTCCTGAACTCCTTTAAAAATTAAATTCTGGATTGTCTGATCAGAGACAATGTTTTGTTTTAAAGAATATTTTTGTAAGTTTAATAACTTTGCAAGTTAGTTCTTCCCAAGAAGCACACTCACGTGAAAGAGACGTCATATTTTGGTCGAAAACAATTAAAATCACGTCAGTGTAATGAAATCTACGTCGCTATTACGTGACAATTTGGTATTTTCATTGACGTAATTTTGTCATGTCTCATCCCTTACTTTTTAACGACTTACTATGATTATATATCTCATTTTTCTATAGCGACTGCGTGATCCTGACCAATGTGGTTGGAGTGAAATAGTGAACTTGTCGGACTCAACTGTTTTGTATGTGTCTGCAAATGCGGTTGATAGTGCAAAAGCGATTTTTTTATTTATATGTTTATTTGAAATAAATACCTACAGGAACAAGCTTTCACTGGAGGGATTTTACACACGTCGTTTGGTTGGTGACATTTACCTGTGATTTCGACCAAAAAAATGACGTTATTTTCACGTGAATATGCTGCTTAGATTGTGTTACATGATTGAACAAAATATTATTTCAACCTATGATCTTTTCAACTTCTCATATTCCAGGTATAGCAGGGTATGAAGCATTTAAATACATGCCGTATGGACCAGTACTTGAGGTGTTACCGTACGTTGGACGTCGCGCGATCGAGAATAAAGGTTTTGTCAGAACGCAAAAGGAGCGCCGGTTGATGAAAAAGGAGCTGGTGAGGCGGTGGAAAAAGGGCCAGTTGACTTACAATCCAGAGCACCACAAGATCTATCGATGTAAATTTGAAGACTGTTCTGAAAAAATTACAGAGATACAAAAACCAAGTGAAGAAAACAAACCCAATCCTTTGACCCAAGGAGCTGCTCGTCAGTTCCTTTTTCATCAACCGGCGCTCCTTTTGCGTTCTGAGCTCCTTTTGTTACGTGAATGATCGGCAAGATAATCGTAATAGCACTAAATGGATTTTCAGCAATTATTGGATGAAATATTTATGGATCTTACATACGAACCTGGCCAGTTTATGAGTTCATTGTCCAGCAGTGTGTTTATTTGAAGTTATTTCCTTGTAAATAACTAAATATACTCTGCGAACCATGAACACATAATTAAAATAAATACTTTTCGGCCTTTGTATTGTTGAGATTCATATTGCGGAAACTTTATTGTTACCAATAAGCAATCAAGGAATATTTATTCCCTCTTTCTAAACGTGAAGATTACTTTATATTTATTTCGTAAATATAAAGATTACAAATGACAGCAATAGGTTTTTCTTTAAATAAAATTAATATGGATGGGTTTATTGTACTTTATAAATGAAGTCTGATGTACCAAATCATCAAATTTTTGTACTAAGAAAAGTTAAACGAGAAATGTTTTTTATTTTGTTTCTAGAACTTAACAAGTTATATTTAAAAAAAAAAAAACTATTTTAATGAATTTCAATATGGCGAATTATACTATACAGTTTAATAATTTAGTTTATATATCGAGAATATCCTAATAAGTTTCGTTTTTTTTTTCTCTTTAATTGGTCACGTAGAGTCTTAAAATGACCACTTAGAGCTTCCCAAAGATCCCCAGTTTCAACGCTGATGTCGTGTTAGTATCTTTACTTACAAGTTACAAGTATATTCAATGGTTTATTTAGAAATTTCTAATAATGGCGTTTAGCCTGGATTTCGATTGAAAATAGAGCGGATGTATCTAACACGTAAACATCCAGATATCAAAAATTTAGATACCAAATTTTGTACATCGATAAAATACCTAACAAAACCCATATATATATATGGGATAGTGGGAGAGAGTTAGCTTTCCGTACGAAGGGTCCGTGCTTCGAATCCTGGTCATGTCAACAATGGTTTGCACTTTTTTTCTATAGTACGTGTTGAAAGGTTATGTTTTACACAATGCTTTTGACGTGTAGGGTGAATGTTAGTAAAATTAAATTTTGTATTTTGGGGCCATTTTAATAACTAATGACTTCGGCCCGTCTCGAGTCCATTAGCTGTTAAGTTTCTAAAAGTCACAAACATCCATGCCCCAGTTGGGGTGATTGTTAGTGTTTTGAAAAGTAGCTTTTATTCATTCGCATTCTTCTTGTTTTGCTTCGTTTATTTAAAATCTGCTAATTTGCATAGTACAGTTGTATGTTCACGTAAAGAACAGAAACAGTATGAGATTAAGAATAAATAAAACGTTGCATTACACTTGCAGAATTAATAATAATAGGGGCTCCATAGTCTAGCGGTTTAATTCCCGGCTGGAGTCCCACTTTTCGGCGTCCACCCAGCGTCGTGAGGCAAACTGGGGAGTCACGTGAATAAAGACGTGACGGCCACTCGGTCTAGAAAGCCCCTAATACGCCTGTTCGTGGCTAGGTGGCGCGCAATGCTGACCACACTGCCGTCACTCAGGCGGACGTAGTTTCACCAACCGCAGACAGATGGCGTTGGGACAGGCTCAGGATCTATCGGTCTGTAACGCCTTTGGTTTTTATAATAATAATAGTCACCTCCAGCCACCCCAAGGTCAATCAGCATTCTGGCGGAAGCATTCAGTTTAGATACGAATAATACACAACACACATTTTCAGAATAAAACAGAAAGAAGAATGCGAATCAGAAAATAAAAAAGCTACAAAAAGTCAAAAGTGTTAAACTTTAGATGTCAAAAGCATATTGCAAAACATAACATCTGCACATGTACTACAGAAGAAGTATAAAAAATTGTTGACACGACCAGGATTCGAACCGCAGACCTTTCATACGTCAAGCGAATTATGTTCCACTACTTCACGAGGGTTCTGCAAGCAAGAGCTCAAAATACTCTATCCAGAGGCGTATTCTGGATTCACAGCTTGGGCTACCACTAGCCAAAGTTATAAGGTTTACAAACAGGATACGGAGGTCACACATAGTATTGATGATGATGATAGGTGTTTCTAGCCTCCCTTTCGTGTTAATTAACAATATTTGCGAAGATTAAAATATTTATTCACAATCTTAGGCTACTGCGGTAGCCTAGATATCCCACAGGTTACGCTCCTGACTCTATCGATATGCAACGTTTGGTTATGATCTGAATTTTTTTTCATCTCGATGTGTGTAACTTTTATTCCACTGTCTATTCATATTTCTGAGAAGAAATTTCACATTTAGGGCGTGTGTTGCTGAAACTCGACAAGGGTGGATTTAAAAACTGCAGCTGATGACAGTCAAATTAGAACAATGTTCAGTAGTGTCTCCATAAAGTAATAGGTTCCTCTTTAGAGAAGTATGATTATAATAATTTTGAAAATAAAAGAAAATTAACTTCTTTTATATTCAATAGCTTTATTTAAGCAAAAAGTATGTATATTATTATTTAACTTTCATTCTCCACAGAAGTTCTTGCTGCAATAATTCTCTCTCCTTTCTGGCTCCCTGAAGAACAGATCTATTCTCAGCTGCTCGTCTTGCCAAATAAGGTAGCACTTGAGATAAGCTCCCTACTGGCACAGATTTGTAAACCAAATAGCCTGCTCGAACTGAAAATAAAAGAGTATTATAATAAGATATGTATACAGAGGTTGGACAAAATAATGTAAACACTAAGGTGAATAATCATCCCGATTTGCCCGAACTATCCCGGTTTTGACACGCTTAAATTCCCTACATTCTTCAAAGTCAGCTGAAAAAAAACAACTAAACTTGTAGTCTATATTTAGAAAGATTTTCTGCTTCAAATAGCTTCAAAATGTTTTTTTATTGAACATGTATTTTTTTGAATGAATGTAGAGAAGAGTCGCACAATGTAGTGTGCCACGGTCTGTTACTCTTCGAACATGAAGAAGGTGAAATTACCGAAATATACAAGATTTCCGTACTTATAAGTGCTAGTGTGTGTCTGTTCACCTATAGAACAAGAAGCTGTAAGTAATCCCTTTTTTCTTATCATAATTTTACCTTAAATTGCCCTCCCGGCTTTCCTTTGTGTTAGTGATATATACAAGGTAAATTTAAGACAAATGAACGAAAGAAAAGGATAATACTTACAGCTTATAGTTTCGTATTAGATCACACACATATTCACATATAAAAAGTCACTATATTTCGTGCCTATACACGTTTTCAAGTCTAGAGGAAGAAAGCGAAGTTCACAAGGTACAAGTTTGAGGAGACGGTGGCGACACGTAACAGACAAAGCATCTAGGTGTCGCCACTGTCTCTTCAAACTTGTACTTTGTGAACTTCGC
>JAGDQP010047217.1:0-15089 GCA_022664845.1 Lepisma saccharinum
CGGTCTTTGCTCTCTACATTCTGTCCGTATTGTCAGTCTTCTTATTTGTAAAACCAAGTGACGCCATTTGTCGCTGAGATTGTTGCCATTACACGTTCATAAGAAGACGTTCATAATGCGCAGTGTTTTCTGACTTGCTGCTTTTTTTATCGGCGTCTGCACAAATGACCAATCACGCATAAGACAAACATATTGAAGAAAGCGAAATATGTCTGCTTCCTTTTACGTTACAGAGTGCCAGTCCAGATGAACAAATATGAAAGGGCTGTTTCGTTTTGTCAGGTAAATGCAGTGTTTGGTGTTTAGCTGGTGATCGTTGGGATTCCCCCTCTCTAGAAAAATCCTCTATAGCTCTGTTTTCTGGAAATACGTTTTTCTACGTTCGAAGGAAAAAAACATTCCTGGAAATTGTACATTTCGAATACAAAAATTGCGACACCAAATGCCGTGCAGCTAACAACCCAAATGGTACCGTCTTATCTCATAATCGAGTCTGGTAAACAGACCCCACTTTCTAATTCCTTCGTCTCGCCCATACTAAAATCAGCAAATATCATGTGTACGTTTTTTGAAACGTACATGTATTTGCAATAAAATGAAAGAATAAAAGCGAGACGAATACAGAAGTTGATGGAGGGAGAATGTAAACACGCACAACGCAACATTGAAAACGATGGATGACTTAGTCACAGAAATAAGAGAGAGAGATAAAAAGCGAGAGAGTACGAGGAGAAGAAGAAGAACAACAAGAAGACAAGGAGGAGGTAAAGAATATTGGTGGATTTTAAACGTGGTAAAACAAATTAAGTCCAGTTCCCACAAATCTAACAGCAAGATAGAAGTGATATTTGGATTTTATATTTGTTCAAAACTATTCGAATATATAAATGGTGCTTCAAAAATTTAATAAGGACAATATAAAGCTCAGATGTACGACAAAAGATGGCAACACTAGTGCCGTATATGTCTAATGCACTTTTATCTTTGCAGGAAATTTCAATGTTACTACTACAAATTCAAACCATGAGATATCAAACTTGCTGGGAAGAAAGTTCATAACCAGAGTTCTAACCGTGCCGATTGTTTATTTTTTGCTTATTCACTCTTGAAAGCGCCTCCATGCTATATAGTAGTGCTACACATCCTCTCCGCTTTTAAAAATTCAAAGTTGTCCCATCTGCTGGCAAATTGTTGTTGACCCTATTTTGGGATTGGGATGGGGTCGTGCATACTGAATTTCTGCGAAACAGTCAGACAATAAACTCAGATCGCTAAGTTGACACCCTAAAGCGATAGCGGGCCAGATGGCAACGCACTGGAAAAGATAAACAGGCAATTCAGCACCCCGACAATGCTCGCCGGCACACAAGCAACACAACTCAGGAAGCACTGCAATGCCTGAAGTTCACCGGCATTTTGCCTCATCCTGCCTATAGTCCGGATCTTGCGCCCTGCAACTTTTTGGTTTTTCCCCAAACTTATGGATCAACTGTGGGACAACGCTACAGTTGTGACTCAGAGGTGGAAGCAGCAGCTTGGCATTGGCAGCGGTCTTGCCAGCAGCCATCACAATTCTTCGTCGACGGCATGAAAATCCTTGCTTCGCGTTGGCGTAAGTGTGTTGCCTGTAATGGGGACTATGTTGAAAAATGATGCCACCGTTTGTAGCTGACATTGGAAGCTATTCAATGATACCTGTATGGGTATTATCTGTCAAACACACATAAAGGTATCACTTTCTGAATCACTAAACGTGTGCTTCCCTTGCCCCTTTAAGGTTTTAGGCTGACTAAGGGCTGCTCCAATGGCAAAAGCACATTTTTATATAGTTTTTACAGAACTATTGCATTACATAACAAATTAAATTTTACAGTCAGTTGTTTCTTAGCGAATTTTTTATGGTCCAGTGTTTTACATATATCTCCTAAATTTCAACGCCTCGACTGAGCTCAAGGTGTAAACTGATTTTAACTCTCTTTGCTCTTCCTTTAAAACTGACGTGATTGATCGACGGTCTCGTGCTATTGCCGTACATAAATCGAAAATAGTAAATTTATGACCCACTCTAACAAAGAAACAGTAACGTTGATCGTAGGTAGAGTGGGACACGAAATTAAGCCTAAAATCCTCCTGACCCACTATCGCCCCAAAAATAGTACTGGATATATTTGGGCAAACTAGTCTGTTCACATTAGATTATACTCAATGAGACCTTTCAATTGATGTACAACATGTAGGGGGATCCGTGATGTCATTTCCAAGTTCTTCTTCTAAGCCATACAGTGAGCGTAAACGATCTCGTTAAACCGCATTTTGGATACCTACACTGTAGGAATTAAAATTAATGCTGATTTTTCTATTTCAATCTGGTCTCCATCATCTCTCCTAGGCTGAACAGTGGATATGGGGAAAGAAAGAATACAGGGAACAAGGCATGATTTATTGTAAAACGCATTTCAAAATCTAACTCTCCCATTTACTAGTATTTAATACGCTAAAAGCATTTATATCTTGTAAATTATTTCAGCTTTTGGATTGGAATTATTTTAGAATTAAACTGCCTATTGTTTAGTACCTGTTAAGTGTGGAAACTCATTACTGTTAAACCAGACATCTTCCTCCTTCCTCTGTAGTCTTCAAATGTAATTCTAAGGCAGTCAATGATAAATAACATACCTAAACATCCGCACTTAGATTTTCGAAAAGTACACAGTTTTACTGTTGATCGAAAAGCGTTTAACTATTAATATTAAACGAAAAATATCAAATCATTCAAACCGGTTTGCCTTATTTGATAGTGTGTGTCCTCTTGCTATTCCTGAGTCTCTGTCCTGGTACACGGCTACACGACATCATTAGTATTTTTAGTGTTTCGCTAAAGGTTAATTCGTGAACCTTCAAGTAGAAACCAAGCTTTAAGATGGATGATGTTTCTTTTTTGGATGTAATGGAATCTTGGAATTATAATCGATTCCTTCTTGCCTGCTCATAGATTAATAACTTTTAAACTCGTTTTCTCGACGTTCAAGGTTAATCAGGGTAAACTATTAAGCAACTGTTACACATATCATGAATTTCATCTAATATTTTTCAGCATGTTGCGTTGTGATTCCAACATATTTTCAAGATATTGGGGATTATCCCGGAATTGGAAATTGGCTGTTAATTCTACTGTAGAAACACTGGCGTAACGATTAGCAGTTTCATTTTTAAAGAAATATGGGAATCGTTTACAAGGACTTGATGATACTATAATATTTTACGTCACAATATAAGTTGAGATAAACCACCTTTATTTTCCAAGTATGAAAATATCACGTATGAAAAGCACCTTTATTTTCCAAGTAGTTAATGGAATGAATGTTTAATTTAATAACTTTCACTGTTAGATTTGCCTACTCAAGCATCAATTAATGAATGTGCTACATCGAATAGTTCAGTAATTGCATTATCAAATTTCTTTTTTGGAATCTGGGCCCCATGAGGGCCCATTTAATAGACGTGGATGTGAATTCTAATCATATCTACCCATATAGCAAACGCGTCCAACTCTCAGACACTCAAAGTTTTTCTCGATCTGTTTTGATCTTTAAGATTTAGAAAATCGTTCATATGTATCAGTGTAAACAATAATATTAAAAATCAATTCGTCAACTATTCGTTACATGTTATTCTTCTCCGGAACCTCGTTCAATTATTGTGTTTTGAAACCCTTCAATACTGATTTCAGATAGAACTGAGTATCAAAAGCTATATTGATGGGAGTTTAAATTTAAATACAGTGGTGGTGAACGATCATTATTCTTGACTATAGCTTTATCAGAAATACTTTTCAAGTAATAATTTAATGCGAGTTGCAAGATTGTTTCTTGTTCTGAGGGAATACGTTCAGCCAATGTTCTAAAACAATTTTCGGAAAGATTCAAATAACCTTACATAAATATCGCTCAGATAACAAACTGTACACTAAATTAACACAACTAATGGGATAACAGGTTACAGATTCGTGGACCAGCTCCACATGTGCTACACGTCCCCTGCAGGGCTCCGCGACGGCTGCAGTTTTGTGTGGGAACTTGTGGAAAGTGGCTGTGAGAGTGATTCATGTGAAATGCAACGTCGTCTTGAGTTGACGCCATTCGAACGGGGCATGGTTGTGGGTGGCCGACGCATGGGAAATTCGATTTCGGCAGTGATGCCAGAATTCGACTTTCAACGTTAACTGTGTCCAGGGTGTGCCGAGAATGGGTGGATGAAGGCGTCACAGTTCACAACAGACATCACACCTAGCGACCAGCCTCGCTCAATGACCGAGACCGGCAACACCTGGAACGAATTGTGAACAGAGACAGGAGGGCGACAGTGCAAGAAATCGCGGCCCAATTCAACACTGGCCGCGCTGGAAACGATTGGCAGTGGGTAACCAGTAGGAATATACGTTCCATCGGGTATGGGAACTCTCACCCTACACAGATGCCACTGCTAAGCCCGGGTCATCGGATACTCCGGCTTTCAGTTGCTGACAACCACCTCGTATGGCCTCTGCCACAGTGGCGTAGCGCCAGTTGATCTGACGAGTCACGTTATCAACTGTACCATGGCGATGGGATTCACCACGTGTGGCGCAAACCTCATAAATGGGTGGATCCCGCATGCCAAGAAGGAGTGGTGCAGGGCAGTGGATTATGTCATGGTATGGGGCACGTTTTTTTCGGTATCGAAGGGACCCTGTAGTTGTTCTCGACGATATATTGACTGGTCCGCGGTATCGTCAGCTACTCGAAGATCATCTATATCCGTTTTTGGCCTGTCAGCACCTTGACGTTCTTGCGGTCTTTCATGACGACAATGCGCCGCCACATCGCTCCAATGCCGTCCGATAATGATTCGATGAATATGCAGGGGAGGTTCAACGACTGAGATGGCCACACCGAAGTTCATATATGAAAACCATTGAGCGTATCCGGGATGTCGTGGAACACCGGCTCGGTGCACTAGCCCACATAGCACAAGTGTATCCCTGGAATATAATACGAATATCCTTTGGGGATATTGGAATATCCTTAGGATATTCTAAAGTGATCCCTGATATATATTCGTAGAATATCATACGAATATTTGAATATCGTATGTTCTAAGAATATACATAGGATATTCTAGGAGTATTCTAAAATATGCTAGGAATATGTTTAGGATATTCTAGGAATATGCTTAGGATATTCTAAGAATATACATAGTATATTCTAGGGACATTCCTACAATATTCGTACGATATTATAGGAATATTCTTAAGATATTCTACGGGTAAGCTAGGTATATGTTTAGAATATTCTTGGAATATGTTTAAAATATTCTAGGATTATGCATAGGGTATTCTAGGAATATGCGTAGGATATTCTAAGAATATTCTAGGAATATGCGTAGGGTATTCTAAGACTATAAATAGGATATTCTAGGCATACATTTAAAATGTACCAAATGTATATGTAGGTTAATATGATAATATACTTAGGATATTGTAGGGATGTTCGTAGGATATTCTAGGAATTCGTTTAAGATATTGTAGGAATATGCATAGGATATTCCAGGAATATGCGTGGCCTATTCAACGACGGCCTTTAAAAGTCTACGTAGGATATTCTGAGAATATTCGACAAATATTTCGGTGTTTATATTTCGAAAATTAATTAGAGAGCAACTTTGGCTCAGGTCGGGATAGGGCAAGAATATGGGAAAGTAGTGGTTCAGGGCTTATTTTGAAAATACCATCCCGACATCAGCCTGATGTGACTGAGGACAAGTCTTACAATATTCAGTCAGGGTAGCTGGCCGTTTGGATCTATCCTAGTGGCCAGCCATGGACTTCACTTGTTAATCTAAACTGTGTCCTACGTCACGCTAGGCTAATGTAGAGATGCTTCAAAGAAAGCTCTGGTCGACTACTTTCCCACATCTTAGCCAACGTTCCCTACAGACCATAACGCAAATTTCGTATTCTCCTACAAAATATAGAATGAATACTCAGGATATCATTTACCAAGAATGTGCTACGAATATTATTGCTCTGTAGCATCGGACATTTGAAAAGGTAACGTCCAAAACGCCACAAGTCCAGAAACTCACATCGCACATGTACAAAGTTTACTTGCATTTCCCTTTTCAAATAGTTCATGAAACGAATTGAATAAAGTTCACTGAAAGGTTCATACTTCAATTTACATCAATCAGTATTACACAGGTTAGAGTTTCTCGAAAGAACACGATTTTTTTCTTTCGAAATATTTGCTTAATTGGACGTTTCGGATTTTGGATGTTACCTGCTCATTGGAAACTATTCTACGCATATTTACACAGATCTATAAGCTACAATAAGGACAATAGTAACCAAAATATTGACGATGTTCAGCCAAAGGCTGCTCGAGCAAGCACCCAGAATATCGTAGGGTGCCTTGAGAATATTCATAAGAAGCTATAGGTAAGCGCAAAACATTCTATATTCGCAGAATATAGCTACCAGAATGTTTGAGACCTGTCTTGAATATACGTAGAATATTATAGCAAAAATTATCGGGAGCAATACACAAATGAAACTTTCTTTCCACTTGTTGAGTCTTGTTCTATTTAAAAAGATCTTTACATATTTCCTTGTACATGCTTCTTTTCAGATCTTTATATTTAGTGCATGCCCTAAAAGAAAAAAACAAATACGAATAATTGCTTATACACATAAATATTCTGAGAAATGAAATTAGTGAAAATTTTGAGGAATAAAATTAGTAAACAAAGAAAAAAGAATTCAAACCCAATCTTCTGCGTACGAATATATAGCAATTAATGAACACTTGACTATGTATACTTCCCTGTTATATGAAATGCATTGTTTGATGCATTTGAGGGGTTCGGCGCAGAAATGGTGTAACCCACGCTACAAAATCTCTTCTAAAAAAACGTGTTACAGGTACGTGGTAGAGCTAGTATTAGTGCCAACAAAACTATTGAGGCATAAAATATATTTGCTGCTTATATGCGTCTCAAATTCAACAACCGGGACGCGAGTAAGCCATAGTGCTGTTAGCGCCCATACAATTAATGTTATCTTATCTTATCAATTTCAACAAAACACAAAAGCAAACAAATGCATTTGTGGTTTACACCATTTCTGCACAAAGCCCCTCACTTCAGGATCAACTTCAATTTACCGGAAGGAGTGGAGAAAGATACGTTTCACACAAAAGCACCAGAATAAAATGAAAATGCCTTTTCATGTGGTTGAAACAGGATTGTAAGTATAGGTGCAAAATATTTCTATCGCAGGCAGCTTGGTTCACGACTCATGATATACAATTGTGCAAGTTTCTAATAATTATTGTAATAACTTGTATCATAAAACGCAGATATCTCCGAAAATAGAAAAGCTAAAGAGCTTTAATTGTAAACAAAATAGGTAACTAATCTATAAAGTAGTACTCGAAGTGGGTTAGAAAAGGCAAGAGAAAGTCTTGTGGTAGGTGAGACTCATTTAAATAGACAATAACATGGATGAATAATAAACAGGTATTTAGGAATGCTAATTCCAAAATTTAAAAAAGGGAATTACGTTCCGCGCCTCCCCCTCCCCAACACTTCAAATTATGCTACAACGTTGAATTTAAGAAGGAAAACGGTTTTCCCAAAAAATTCTGAAAATTGTCAGTGTTTCACCGTGCAAGATATTTTATCAAAAATTCCTTAAATTGACGTTGTCTTCAGCGAAAGTGTAACTCAAATATGAAAAAACCTTCAAATATATCTAATGTGAGTGAATACAAGCCTAATTTCGTATTTGAAACAATTTCCTCACCAAACTTTAACATCAACAAAACATTACCTTATACTCTCATAACGTCAAGAAAATTTTCAAAAAAAATTACAATTGCACTATGTTTTTTTTATTGGTTCTTGTGATAAAGTTATGTGATTTACTTTAGTTACACAAAGAGTTGATAGGGTTTCTAGTACCCTTCCTTTCTGAGACATTGGTGTTTCAGTTCCTTACTTTTCAAGAAATGGAAATTTGTGCACAAACCTTTGAATCTGCCCTGATCACTTCGAAAATAGTTTGAACTTGATTGTTTCAGTTCCTTTCTTTTCAAGAAATGGAAATTTGTACACGAACCTTTGAAACTGCACGGAGTACTTCGAAAATATTTTGAACTTGAAATATTTTAAACCTTGATTGTAATTTACATTACTATAAAATTCCTAATTTCTGTGTCTTTCCATTGAGGAGGTTTTAAGGCACTTCCCGTTGCCCTAGAATGTTGAAATTTGTCATGAAGATTCGTGGTCACGTCACAATTTTGTGCAAAATCTAAAATTTGCAAATATTCCCTTAAGTAGCCCCAAAACACACGAACAAAAATATTGAATTCATTGTTAATAACGATAAAATAAATACATTGTTAACTTCCTTAATTTCAAGCAAAAATGTGAATTAAATAAATAGCTTAGAAATTCTAATTGCAATTTGGATGGTCACAAACCAGAAATTCATTGATACAAAGTGGGTGGGTGTAACTCAGAAACCACTTGAGCTAGAAACAATATTCGGCATGAAAATTCTTCGTTTCAATATATTAGTAATAGTTCTCTTAGCTTTTCGTTTCAACATCCCTGGGGATGAGGCCTTATGGAAAGAAATATGAGAAGTCGAAAACTGTTGAACTTACAAACTTTAAATTTTTCAAGCGTGTTTCTTACAAAGAAAAGTTAGTGACAAACAATCGCATAAATGATGCAATTTTAGAATAAAATTGTACAAGTGTTACTGTTGCTAACATTTTATTGACCCCGAAACCAAAACGCCAATCACCTAGTAGCTCAATGAATTTCCGTTCAAGTCGAAAGATCAACCCGTGATTGATACATAATGACTATAAAGCCATTTAACCAATGTGTTTAAATGGCTTTTATTTTAATATTGTCATTATAAAACGTGCATGGGCGGTACAAGGCTATAGAAACTCCTAAATGAGCTTGTGTACATAGACCACAGCTCAGTCTATCTTTAACTTTCTTGTTATTCCAATCTATGGTAGATCTAGTGAAACGTATTCTAACGCACCTGATGAACCGTGATCGGATCTAGTGAAATCTTGAGGCTTTGATATGTTCAAGTAGGATGTTTTCTAACTCTAGATGCGGAAAATCAATGTTTATATAAGGGATAGGCAGCTTGAGTGCTTCAAATTTGTGAAAGTTGCTACTTTTATATTCTCGATCATAGTTATAAAAGTAAGAAGCAGCAGAGATTCACAGATAACGTGAACTCAGGAGAAACTGACTCTATAGCCGCCATCCCTTATGTGCTGTGTATCTAACCTTTTACGAGTCACCGCAAATATCACTGGGAGCTACCAGTAGATTGCGATCGAATTTTGGTAAGTCCGGAAACAAACTATATTTTGTTGCGGGTACAAAAGCAATCACTGTAATACATATTATGCTTCTCGCTTTCACTCTTATCCTTTTGGCATCTTTGGCTCAAGCTGGGATGGGGAAGTTTCCGGCCAGGGCATTGTTTATGGTACAATCTTGGCTTTCGCCTTGTGAAACAGAAAAAAAAACTGAAAACCCTCAGTCAGGATAGTCTGCCACAGCGTTCCAACTCGCATACTTACCCATTGCCGATGTTAAGTCCGAGACTTCCATTCGGTTCTTTCATTCAATCAATAATTTAGTTTATATTGCTCCACGGTAATACACCGAAAAAGTTTACCAAGAAAGTCAATATAATTATCCCAAACACAATATATTTTTTATCACATCACGTCTGATGATCTTGCACAAGATAAAAATAATCTTACACACGACATATTCAAAATTTAATACACTGCACTTTGTCCGTCTGGAGGTTTAAGGGCAAAATGTAATGCAGAAAAAAGTATGAAGTGTTTTGGTCGGAACGATTAATAGCGAGTGACCTCATCTCATTCTTTTGATGTTGAATAAGTTTTTTTTAAGAAAATATATTTTATAGAATTAAAGTTGATTGCAGGAACATCATTAGATACAAATTTGTTTCTCTCACTTTTTTTTTTGCAATATACTACCGGGATTAAATAAGCATTAATTTAACTAAGTAGTATCACTCACATTTAACTTCTCCAGTTCAAAATGGAAGTCCATGTTTCCAAATTCTTCGTAAATGTTGCGATGCCATATCATCATATGTTTTCTTCTTTTTTGGTATAATGAGAAGCTCTGTGTGTTTACCTGTAAACAAAAAATAACTACTAATTACATCAAAAGAAAAATACGTATGTATATTTCAACAATAAATACTAACAATAGTATAATTCAATAACGACAGATAATTTGTGCACATTATTTACTGACCACAAAGAAATATGCAACAACTAAAAATATCTCAGAGTACAGTAAATTATTATACGCTCTATAAAGAAAGGTTCAGTGTTGAATGTCATTAATGTCTTATGAGCTTATGAGATTCGAAGGGCGCGACATACAGTAAGTGGACAATAAACTACTCCGACCAATGATTCTCGCCACATTTAAACTCCTGATCACGTGCACAGGATGTCAGCGTGGTAACCATTAGACCACCGGGAGTCAGTAATTTCGGCTGGTAGTTATGGTCGTAATTTCGCATCGGCACTAGGGACGTCAGCATCTTCTGACTCTGAAGTTTTACAGGATTTTCTTATTTTACAAACCGAGTGTCAGGATGCTGCTTCGAACTACGTCCTAGGCTCTACAGTTCTAATATATGTCTAATATAATGTTTGAAAGGCCGGAAAGAAACCCAATTGTTTGTAAAAAGAAACTAGGAAAAATTGTTATTTCCTACTAAGCAAAAAAACTGGTTTTGCTTTTTTTTTTTCCATCACGAATATTTACTACTTAGCCTCTCTGCTCCGTATTCTGGCCATAGGAGCTAGTGCAAATATTGTTGTGTATAACAAAGTTCCGGTTGTCATTTCATTACACAATATAATTATAAAGAGATAGTAAATTATTTTATAACAGAAAAAACGTAGACATATATTTATATTTATTTTCTCGAATATTGGGGCAATGAATAGAATGGCAGAAAATAAAATGGAGTTTCATACATAAAATATATTCGTTGATCATAATACCCTAATTATATCTCGAACAGTTATCAATTATATAATGAGCAACAGAGCAATATATGTCTTCAGCAATTTTTATTTTAAATAGCATGCATAATATTCACAGTAGTATAAAATAACTTGCTTAACAACGACTCCTGTTTCTATAACACCCAGTTCTTTGGAATCCATTTAAGGTGACACTTTTATTTTTTTTCCTCGTACAAAAGAGCTCCAAAATATTCAGAAAGCATTGAATTTAATATGAAAATAATTTTCTTGGACTAAAATAATAGTAACTTACAAAATAAGTTACTAGTAACTTTAATATACTACACCTACTTCTCCCTGAAACTGTTCAGAATTTGAACCGGTTTATCATATTTATAAGAAAGTACTTACTTTCATAAAGCACGTCTATTCTTCGTTTTCGTATATATATATTTAAAAAGTTTATGAATAGATGTTATTAAGGTGAAGTAAGAGGTTTTCCGCTGCATTAGATTGTCCCATCCCAATGCATTATATGATATTGGCTGCAAGTTGGAATAGATTGAATAGATATTTATGGAACACAGTATTCTTTCTGCGAGTCCTAATAAAGATTTTTTATTCTAAATATATATCTGTACCAAAAACTAGTATCTGAAATATTTATTAATGCTCAAATAATGTTAGCTACTCCGAAATATTTTTTTTCCAAAGTGGCACGAAAAATTAAAAAAAAAAGAAACGTTTTTCCTGTTCCATTCTAGCGTTCAGTTTTTCCGGTCATTTAAAAACACTAGGCCAATAATGAGCCCCGCCGAGGGACATCTCTATATGTGAGAGGCTTAGGTTACAGCTGCCTACATCGTCCATATAATCACTTTTTAAATGTAGCAATAAATTAAACATTATTTTGTGTATCGGAAGTGAAAGTGAAGGAGAAATGAGAATACATGATAAGTCCATTAAACGGACACTGTTCCAATCGTTACCAGATTATAAATGATTTGGTAAATCGAGAACTCCGTTTTAAAATCTGAAGTCAGTTTTTCTGTACGTAGGGAATACTTTCAATAAAGCGCTAGACTGCGTTATTGAGTAAGAAGAAAAAACAAAATTGGAAGTGGAGGTACAAACAGCAATATGAACAGTAAGCCAACCTCAATCCTGTGTTCTTTAACGTCAATCTCTTCTAGCATTACACCAGAAACATTCTTTTGTTGAGACAATAATCAGGCAGACCCTAAAGTTATTAGAATATGTCAGTTTGTTTTAATCCCCCCCCTCTCCCTCAGACTCGGGTATAACTTTCTTTGCGTGTTTGAATTACTTTATTGAAATTACCGGTAAAATAGCAATTTATCCAGCCTTATTAACGTCAATAAATATATAATTTACACATTTACTGATGTTAATACGGCTACACCACATAGCAGAAGATATCCCAGGGATATTCCTTTCAGATCCACAATATGCGTACAATGTCCCAGAATATTTGGGATCAATTAAGTATATTCCTAGAATATACCTTTTTGAATATTAAACGAATATTCTAAATTGACGTCTCAGGAATATTAGTGGAATATTCTCAGAATATCCCCAAAGAAAAAATGTCCTCCACATATTCGTAATATATACTTGGGATATCCCCAGGAATATCCTTGGGATATGCGCTCATCCCGGACATTCAGATATTCGTAGAATATTCTACGCATGTGTTAAGAATATCTGAGAATATTCTTGGGATATTCCAATATTCTCAAGGAGATATTCGTAGTAATTTCCTAGAATGTACCTGTGTTGCATAGTGATCAATTATTGATCAGTGTCACTCTAGCAAGATTGCTTCAGTCATATTATATCTCAGATTTTGTTGTCTATCAGAGATAGTTCAACTATTACGTAAGCACATTAATTCACTTTAGACCCCCTTCCTTTATAATAAGATACCCGACACTTTTCCCTTTGTACAGACGCACTACTTGTCACATTTGTAATCGTGGTTTCGTTGTTCAAAAAAAAATAATCTTGAAATATACTAGGTCTAATATTTTTGAGCTAATCTTACGTCACTATTGATTCGATTCCCTCTTGCTCATAGTCAGCAAAAAGAAACAAAGTTTGAAAACCGTTCCAACTTGAATGCTTATGCAATACTTGAGCGACCCTTAATTACGAAACACATTTTCTACATTTTCTGGTCATTTCATACACCCGAAGCCTTGTTATTATTTCTTGTACTATGCAACTTTTAAAAGCTTTGGTCTTAAGTATGCATCGAGTTTTCAAAAAATGATAATATTATTAATAACTATTCTTCAATTTGAACTATTTACGGCCTCTGGCAACTTCATATCAGGCTCAAATAACAATTATATTAGAAGAATGAGAATATAATATACTAACTTCCCATTAATTGGAGCGATTCTAGACTATGGTTAACGGTGCCTTTCTAGTAGAATATTTTCTTTTAGTTTCGTACTATTTTCCATTTTTTTAAGATTCATTGGGTTAGTGCGACAGGCTAGTGAAAGTTAGGTTAGATTAAACCGCACCAGATTAGGTGATTTTGAATATACTTACTTTAAGCTGGATTTGTTCAAATTATAAAAGGATATACTCATTAGCAAATTAGGACTACTTTGGGGTTAACTAAGGGTTTCCCAAAGTAGTCCTAAGGTTTAAAAAAATACAGGAGAAAAATAATGTTTCCTATATGCATGTGAGGGTTGAAACGCAAGACACAGCGAAGTTTCCAATGGTGGAAGTCTCAAATAAAAGTGAGAGCTAAAAGTACCTGGCAATATTTTTTCAAACTTTGGTGTATATGCACTAGGTAGAGCATATGGTGTGAGTGTTAAAGGCGATGTACATCGCGTATAACGAAAACATCTAACCTGACATTATCTTACCCGTCTTGACGCGCTATAGGTAGTTCCAAATTCGTGATTTTTGTAGCAACATAGGTGTCAGTCATAACACCAAGTGACGCTATTAGCAGTCCTCTACATGTCGCCATGTTTTCGTATTGTGAACAACTTGCGTACGTATTTAATGAAATAATGATAGTATATGCCCCTTCGTAATACTTTTTAGATTGTTTGCTGTCGCTATGTGTTTCTAGAAGTACCTGTATTAATTCCTAATTTCAAAGGAATCTGGTGTAGAGCGTACATATATGGCTCGATAGCTGAGAGAATTGAAGTAAAAGGTATTTCTACTTTATTCGCTTTTGCCCGTGCGATATAAGGTTGTAGGCCAACGACTCGAAGGTATCGGGTTCGAGTCCCGACAATTTGTTTTACATATTTGTGGATTTTTACTAGGGTTAAGGGGTCGAATCGTGACGGGCCGAAGTAAAAGTTACTAGACTGGCCCATATAAAATCAAGTTTACCAGAGTGTTTTTATGCGCTTTGCAAATGAAGTTCTATAAGGATGTTAGCACCTTGTATATTTTAATGAGAAGAGTTCTTGCTGATCCCCGGACGGGTCACAAACGATTAAAACCAGCATATGATGGGACGGAATGACAAAAACAAATAGTTTACCAGGCCAGCAACTTTCAAATTTCAATTTCATTTAAGGCCTTAGAGACTTTGGATGATTATGGTTGAATTGATGGAATGAAATAAGTGGGAGGAAATGGAAGAACCAAGAGAAAACCCACGCAGAAGATGTTTGTCCAGCATAAAGCCTACATGGTACGAGCTAGGATCGAACTGAGGTTCCCAATCACCAGAAAGAAATGCTCTACCACTGAGCCACCGCGGCCAGGGACTTTCAATTCATAAAACCAGCTACGCGCAGAACCTTGTCATTTTTACTCTTAACTCATTTTTTTTATTTTCCCGCCACAGGTTCGATGTTAGCTGGTTAGGTTCGATTGCATCAAGTCTGAAAAGGTACACATTACAAGGGCCATGAAATACTTACAAGGTCGATGGCTTAAAAGACAAATAGTACAAAGCGAGTTCAGGGTAAGTAT
>JAGDQP010047218.1:0-15088 GCA_022664845.1 Lepisma saccharinum
TGATTTCATGTACCATCATAGCTCAGCACTTTGAATGTTTAAAACCCTAGTTATAATCTTACATTAAGTAATAACTTAACATTTAGAATAAGAATAATAATATGAGTATTCTTCCAGAAATGGCAAATTAAAAGCATATGCATGGGCAAAACCTATAAACATCAGGGCTGTTATCCTTTTACCTTCTGATTTAATGCTTTCAATCTGATTCACACGTGTTCTGTACCAAACATAGTAAAATGCTTTAGAATCGTAATTATCAAATGCAATGTCAAATATATAAGGAAAATGCGGTACAGTAAAAATTTTATTTTATATTGGAGAAATGCTTGTTCAAAATTAAATCAACTAAAGGATATAAACAATGCTTGAAGCAGATTCTTTTGTCAGTTCCAACTAATACTCTTTTGAAAAATGTTATAGTGACTTAAATACTTCCAAGGTATAAACAAACAGGCTGTTGAGACATTTTCTAAATCATTCAAAGATGCTGACAATAATAATCGTCTCGGTGTTCTGATTTTGAATAAGTTTAAGCTGAAAAAACTTGGTTTAAATGGAAGTACATTAAAAGAAAATGGGTTTATCGATTTCGGAGATATTAAACTAAAACAGACCAACCACCAACTAAGAAATCAAACTTTCGTATGGATTTTAGTTCCAGTATTGCAAAATAGGGTTCCACCTCTTATAATATATAAGAGTACAAATTCAATCCCCCGCGGAAATATATTGGGCAAAATTTTACTTCAAATCATAATAGAAGTGGAAAATGCGGGAATATGCGTATTTGGTTTTGTTTCAGATATTAGTCAAAGAGAAAGGCTTGACCATGCTTGGGAAATAACTAGCTAACACGAGAATATAGCATGTTATATTCCTCACCTATCATAAAAGGAAAGACGACTTTGGGCATTCTCTGATGCCGAGCATATACTGAAATGCATTAAAATAACTTACTTACTTAGCTACTGCTTAGTTTACATATCTCGCAAGTTCATTGTCGCAGTAATAAACGATCGCCATCAGGTTCTATCCCGAGTAAGATGAAGCTAGATTTCACCATAAACACCTATTTCTCAAGGATCTTTTCTAATATTGTCCTCCTAACATTGTCTCAGTCTTCCCAGCGGACTCTTTGCATCTGCCTTTCCAACCATAATGAAATATAGTCTCAATTTTTCTCCAATCCGAGCTACATGGCCTGCTGATCTTAGTTGTCGTAATTTCATTATTCTTACAATATTGGGTGAGTCATACTATGAGGGCAATTCTTCAATGTATAGTCTCCTCCATTCTCTGGTAATCTTATTCCATTTCCTACCGTATATCTTTCTCAAGACTTTATTTTGCAAAAATTCATAATTTATGATCATTTGTTAAACTCGTACTCCAGCTTTCACAGTCGTAAAGAATTATTGGAAAAATAACTGTTCTGTATATTTTCCATTTCAACTTCATTAATAATAATCGCAAGCTTAGGAGTTTGTAAAATATTTTTATTTGGAGAAGTAGTTCAGGATGTGTATTCTGTTTTCCGGACAAGATGTTCACTTATTTTCATTTTTTTAAATTAGCTGCTTACACTATTTCTAACTTCAACGGAAAAAGTAAGTATGATTGGAGAAGATATAATGATTCAGTATTTACCACGAATAAAATCAAATCTTATAGCATATGTGTATTACTACCTTAATGGATTTCACTCTACGACTTTCGTGAAAGTCTGCAAAATGCGAATCATATTACATGAGCTATTGTATATGAATTTAAGTAATATGAATAAGTAGTACTCGGAACTGTTATTTTTTTGATAGGAGTTTAGTCAAACTGGTATCTATAACAGTGATTTGTAACAGTTATATAGGTCAGCCACAGGTAGTCATTTTCGAAGGTTGTCGTTTTTCAGTAGAATTTAGACTTTAAAAAATCCAAGTGAAAAATCTTAAAAAGGATTCTTCAAAATATATTTAGAACAGAATAAAAATACTTGTTTGTACCTATTTCTTAGTTGTCCACACTCTACAATATTCATTTAAACCGTATTATGATAAAAATGATTTAAGTTAGGATAGCCATTGGATATTCCTAGAATATCCCAATCCCGATTTTTCAATTTCACGAAACTACAGTATTTTAACTTAAATATACGATATTAAACATCTGATTTCTTTTATACTACTAATAATTTATACCTTCAATGTTTTTGAAACTCCATTACTTGTAGATGTGTAGGTGTGATTATACTAAATTATTCTTATTATTATTACTTTTAGTATAATTATTATTATAAGCTTGAAACCTGTATATGTCTGTTGCTTTTATTCCCTTTCTGTGTTAATCATCTACCCAATTAATGCAAAAGCAGCAAATAAAATGTTATGGCTGCCAAAAATTTTGCTTAATTATTTACATTTTTGAATTTTCCATATAAAATAAGTTTTTTCGCGGTTAGTCATTAAATATAATCCTTTAATATTAAATCTTCTAAACTTCGATATTCACGATAGTCATAATAAAGAAATAAATAAAAACATTTAAAGCTAAAATTAAGGTTCATTCGATCAAACGTAAGCGTCTATTCATGCACTCTCAGATTTCGCTTAATAATCTGGTCAAATTGGACTTCGTGTATGCAAGTAGTCAACAATCAAGCTTAAATACAAGATTTTATCCCCATGTGCAAGGGTCAGAATAAAAGATGGAATTTCGCATTCCACAATATTACCCCACTTCAAGTCAAACTAAATTCAATTCTATTTTCTCATTTGCAGAATAAAAAATAAGTGCTAGGGTATTGTGTATGCATGGACCACTAAAAATATTTTACAAAAAATAATATTTACTGACGTCAAGGGACAACTGTTTAATATATTTAAGAGGGGCTAGATATTACTTTAGAATTTAAGAAACACATGTTTGAACTGCATTTCCACTCATAAATATTGTCTTATCCTAAGTCGACCATCCTTAAAAGATGCCTAAAGGTCATAAATAATTAAAATATCTCAGCTTCATAAGTAAATCAAAAGTGTACAACAAGTATATTTTTTATGAAATCCTTATTCCTTTTATGCGTTGCATGTCCAGGGTTTGATGCATAGTGTAGTCTCAAGCAGTGTGCGTTCAGTCAAGATTATGATGTAACTAGAGGAACAAATATCAATAAAATAGTAACAATCAAAGTTGCAATGCTTTTTTGAAATTCCAACAACATTTTCAGAGCGGTTTCACTTATCTATTACAATCAAATTGAATACTAAAGTCTACTTTATATTCCTCCTCATCTTCAAGGATAAAGGTGGTCATATCTCAAAAAATATGTGTACCTCCACATCCCCCTTCACATAAAAATATATTTAATTTAAGCAGGGCAAACAATACAACTAAGCATGTTAAACTGTATGTCATATCCTTACGACATTATCTTCAACTAATAAAATATACTGGCAAATCATCACCACTTCACCTTGCTCTGAGACCTTCAGGTCAAGACCTGCCTTTCAGCAGAACACCCATTATCATGGATTTTAATAATTTATTAACCATCAGTATTTTATTTAGTCAGGATAAACTATTCGCTTGGTAATCGGAAGGGCCTAAGATCAATTATAATGAGTTGCATCAAACAACATAATACAAATCATCAACAAAAAAAAACATTTTTTATTTCAATTCTTCCATTGCATTTGTCTTGATCATCTAAAACTAGGCAGTCCTAGATTCGATTCCTGATAGCGACATCAAATGTTTCCAAAGAGTTTTAGTCTAGAACAGCACACAATCTGTATTATCATGGATCACAGATTCCATTAAAATCCCTTTCAATATTCTATTCCCTCCTCTACGCTATTTAAGGCTAAATAAATTCAATGAGAAATATTTAATTGGTTAAAAACAATGTTTACTAAGGTTCTTCATTTGTGACTATTACAATTAAGCTTTTACAATCAAACTGATTAGGAAAGTGTCCTTCGTAATTGTTCGCCAGTTTTACAAGTAAAAATGATCCAGCATAAGACTGTAACTGAGAAATAAATGATTGTCTTGCCTCCATTTCCCCCATTCAAATAAATGTATATTTAATACTTAACACCCGGAAAGAACACAGGTGCACACTCTAAAGTGTATATTTTATACTTAAAACCTCGTTTTCAAACAACAAAAGGCAATGCTAAACCACAATCAATTCACTTAACTCTAAGAGGATCAGCTCCGAAATCTACCTTTGGGTAAAACACTCATCATCATCATTAACAAGTGTCAGTATATTGGTTTATCATGGTAAAATATTCACCTCATATTCAAAAAATAAAAACATCAATTCTGGTTACAGATCAACACACAATTCAGTAACTATGCAAAAAGTGTATTTTTATTAATTCTCCCCCTTCTAGTTGTCCTTAGTCTCTCAAACAGTCCTGACTTCAATTCCTGATGTCAACAACAAAATTTGATCAAAAAGTTGACTCTTTAGCAATACGCATGGTGTATTTTCACAGCATATCAATTAATTATAAATTTGATTAAGACCCATCAAATATCCTCTCTCCTATCTTAATCTGCCATCAGTTCTATAGAGCAAAATAAAAATATTAACAGCCACTGCGGATCGATTGAGTTAAATGTGCTAGGTTCAAATCCGCCAAGGGCATGAATGATTTCCGGTTTTATCTGGTTAATAAAATATTAATATCAAATAAGCTTGAAAATCACAGTATCTATTAAAATGTTAAATGATTTGAGTATTTACTTCTCTGTTCAAGATAAAAGATCAAAGTTGAGTGTATTATTAGGATATTTATATGAACTTTGAACGAACTATTGCATCAACACATTATCAAACAAGAATTCTATTTTATAATTTATTGAAAATGTGAAAAAGAATTAGCTTTTCCTTTGTTTTTTTGAATCTTAACGACAATATGGTTTCTACATACATGGATCAACTTCAGTGTTGGGACTTATTAGGTTGAGGTCGCAAATGGATGGTGATATGGTAATTATTATCAGAACTATGATTATAGACTATGGATGGTACTAATTGAATATTCAACAGAAATGTTAAAGAATCTATATATGTGAAATGCGATGTGAGATGTACTGTGCCCAGGAATGTTTACATTGTTGTGTGTACAGTAACTATTTTGTGGATATGCTTTTGTTGAGCAATGGACCTAGACGCTAAACATAAGAAATCATCTCATATTTCTATGTGTCAGTTTAAGTTAATTTATGGAAATAAATGGGATGGATTTTAGTTACACCCCTGCTTTAAGATATGGTTTTCCTGGTATTATAATGTGCAGATGTGTAGTTGTTGCATTGCGGGCTTATGATTAACCACTGGCACCTATTTCACAATTGGCGACGAGGATGGGATTTTTCTATATGATTTGAAATCGAGAAGAAAAGGTTGCAAAATCAGAATACAGACTACAACATAATGGCTAGTACCGCTCTCAATTTTCCAATGTTTGATCCTCGTAAGGACAAGGTAATGTTATACTTACAACGGTTTCGTTTCCGCTGTAAAGTCAGTGATATTGATCACACGAAAACTGCAAGTTTATTGTTATCATCGTTAGATTCGGATACTTTTGAAAGAGTCATGCTCCAAGCGAAACCCAAGAAATTAGAGTAGTTAACGTTACCAGAGATAGAAACACTTTTATGCACAATCTTAGAGACCCCAACAAGTTTCAGAACGTGCCGTTTTCATTTTCACACGTTGTCACAGCACCCAGGACAACCTATGAATGAATACATCCAGGTTTTGAGAAATCAAGCAAGTCGCTGTCAATACGGAACGTTTCTCGAGGAGGCACTTATTGACCAGTTAATATTCGGTATACATGATAATGGATTAAGAAAAAGATTGCTATCTATAGATAAATTAACTTTAAATGAAGCGGTAAAAATCTCTCTTCATCATGAGATGATTGAGAAAGATAGCAATGCACTATCGGAGAGACTGAATCGCATTCATCAAGTGGAAAACGAAGTTAATTGTGTATCTCGTCAATCCTCCAGGAACAGTTACAGATCAGGTTCAAAAAGCGAGTGGATACATGACTGTATTTTTTGCGGGCGATCTCACATAAAAGGGTCATGCCCGGCATATAAAAAACTATGCAAAGGGTGTGGACGCATTGGGCATTTTATAGTCAAATGTAGGCAACGTGCACAACAACAGCCAGTGCATAGCAAAAAAGATGTTAAAGAAATACAACACATCCATGAAATCTCTCGAAACGAAACAGAACATCGAGAATCTAACTCATCCGGCTTTGGCATCAATTACATTTGGGTTAATATGTTAGATGAGGACTATATTGTACCCATCTCACCTCCCATGTCCATTCCTTTATATATTGACAACAAAGTAGTAAATACTTTTGTAGATTCCGGAAGTGGATACAATCTCATGGACAATGACACATTCACCAAGTTAAATATAACAACCAACCTCAATCAAAATGACATAAACCTCAAAGATATTAATGGCACCAATATAGACATACTAGGAAAAATCAAGATTTCTTGTGTACATAAATTTCGTATATATAAGTTAGTGTGGTATATTACTAAGAAACCGTTACCATATGTTATTCTTGGACGATCTGCTCCCGATATTTTGTATGGAAATTGGAGATATAAATTGCAAAGCTCATCACGTACACGTGAGGTAACTTTTGATAAAATCTCAGGTCAATCACGTGAGTTTATCAATAAAGATGCAAGTAGCAACTACTACAGAGAACAATTAGATTACAGTAAGTGGAACAAACAAAATACTTCAAAACTTAATCATGACATGATGGAATTAAAACAGGTAGTGAATGAGTTGCTGACACAAATTAAAGAAATACGACATTGGTTAGACTTTCAAAAGCCAACTAACCATGACTCCAGTACAATGGATAACAGCCCAAAGGTATTACAAGAAGCGTCTATAAATGTTAAGATGGATACAGTATCTTCAGATAGTATACTTGGCACGTCTGAAGCCAGAACAGAGAATGTCCAACAAGTGATGATGGAAAAGAATCAAAATAAAAGTATACGTGATCTGCTCGTTGATATGGGCTTCAAGGAAATTATTCAGCATCCACAGAGTACTTCTATGTGGCAAGTATAGTTAAATAAAGGATATATCACGGAGATACAAGATGATATTCAACGCGTTGTACAACTCTATGAACTAACCTGAAATTGAATTAGAATTGTACTCGATAATGATGACGACATTGGCTTATTCTATTTTATTTAATCTCAAGGAATCAAACTTAATAAACTGTTATTTAATTTAGCAGAATTAAACTAACTGTTTACATTGAAGCTTAACTAAGTTAATTTGTTCATCTCATATGATGACTAATTTATTATATTTGTTGTTTATTTTGTATTCAATATTAAATGTTTGAATTGAACTTAATCTAATGAGTTACGAAAATGTTTTTTTCTACAACATGCATGTCAACAAAGGGAATTAATTAAGATGAACTTATGCTATGAAACCAATTAATTTATTTTGTGTGTGTATTATATGAACTTTGAAGTGAAACATTTTGAAATGTTTCGGAACTAAATACAAAGCAGGTTAGTATCTTTTATGTAAAAATAGGTAAGTTTAAATCAACGGAAGGGAGAGTGTATTGTTAGGATATTTATATGAACTTTGAACGAACTATTGCATCAACACATTATCAAACAAGAATTCTATTTTATGGTTTATTGAAAATGTGAAAAAGAATTAGCTTTTCCTTTGTTTTTTGAATCTTGACGACAATATGGTTTCTACATGCATGGATCAACTTCAGTGTTGGGACTTATTAGGTTGAGATCGCAAATGGATGGTGATATGGTAATTATTATCAGAACAATGATTATAGACTATGGATGGTACTAATTGAATATTCAACAGAAATGTTAGAGAATCTATATATGTGAAATGCGATATGAGATGTACTGTGCCCAGGAATGTTTACATTGTTGTGTGTACAGTAACTATTTTGTGGATATGCTTTTGTTGAGCAATGGACCTAGACGCTAAACATAAGAAATCATCTCACATTATTATATGTCAGTTTAAGCTAATTTATGGAAATAAATGGGATGGATTTTAGTTACACCCCCTGCTTTAAGATATGGTTTTCCTGGTATTATAATGTGCAGATGTGTAGTTGTTGCATTGCGGGCTTATGATTAACCACTGGCACCTATTTCACACCACTGTAGACTATATCGATGGCCATTACAAAATCACAAAAAACAGCAAGTCGTTTACTCACTTTCTAAACAAAGGTACAAATCCAATAATGTCTTCCAACAACATTTAACTTATATATTGACTTTTTAAAATATTCCAGAATATTCTTCCGAAATCTAAACCATTCCATTTAATTCTCTGTTCTTTCAAATTATTGTAGATGTTTCTTAATGTTTTTTTAGGAAAGAAAAAAAAGCATCTTGTATATTGTTTCTCCAAAAAGGAAAAATGTTGTCCCAATATTAAAACTTCATAACTAAATTTCCCTAACCCTCAATTTGAAATATTGTTACTCTGAATGGAGGTACCATAAAAATCTAGCAGACTATTCTTTTATTTCTTTTTCAAGTGTTCCGCCAAAAATTATTCCAGCATTATAAATCTGACATTGTCAATGCAATGGATCGATAATATAATGATTGCTTCAATTCACGTTCACCGCTAATTACTTCTGGTTTCTGACCAGGGTCTATCGTATATTTCTAATTTATCATTCTTTAGAATTATCTGTCGCAGAAATAACAGCAAATACTTTTAAGGAAAAAGATACATTTAAGGTTTAACATTCAACATTTAAAAATACCGTAACATGGTGAAGTTAGTAATAAAGCCTTCTCTTCCCTGAGTCCCTAAGGCGCCTCGGACAACTATATATTTGAGGTTTCGTTATAAAATTAAAAGCAAAAGTCTAAGGTATCTTAAGTGCCGACAGAACAGCGGCAACAATCATGTCTTCTCATAATGATTTACTTAAAATAAAACAATTGCGGCTTAATCACAATACTCCTTTGGTTCATTACACTAATCAGATACGAGTCTTCAAGACAACTCTTTACAAATACAAACATCGTCAAGATGCCGCTTCAAAAGAAAAATAGTACGGCTCTTCTTTTTATGTTGTCAATATAGTTTATTGTACATCACTCAAAAAGATTGAATACAAGTAACGGTATGCATTCTTTCATTGCAGTTGTAAACAGAGAAATTTCCAGTAATATCCCTGAGTACGTAGGTATAATACTACGAAAATTCCATTAGTCAGTCACCACAAAACAGCCAGAAAAGGTTTCTTTTCTATCCAGTATCACTCTGAAAGAAGTACTGCACGGTGTCTCTCCGTTGTTCAAGCTATGATAACTGCACTATGTATGGCATAAGTGTGTTTACCTTAAATGATGAGTTCCGCATTATTTCTTAATAAGATTATTGCCTGATACACTGAAAAAATTAACAGGTTAAGAAAAATGTATTCTTCCACGTAACGTTCAATAGTTTTCCGGGATCGATGATTTATACCGGGTTTCGCGACAAGGGCGACGGGTGTTATGTTCGATTACCAGCCAGTCAACAAACAACAAAATGGCCGAGGAGAGATAAATTTTAATAATAATATTTTTAAAAAAATTCATTGATTAATTCACATCTTCTCTATTATTACCTCCATAGTTCTCGGTCACCTCCCTTACACTTCTAACACCTCTCTGCAACTACCGCAACCTGGTACAACCACTCACTATGGTCAAAACACGTTTAAAAGTGGTACCCGTAATTTGTACACCTCTACTACTATGTTGAATTTTAGTGTATATTCCAAAGAAAATTTATTTTCGTTGATAAAACTTTAGTGTAACGTGTTTTTACCTATTATGTTGATCTGTGCCCTAGATTACACTTCACATAAGTCTAGGGCACAAACCACGTTAATTGTAGAAAATTGTTGTTCAAAGCGAATAGAATAAAATTAACTACTTTTCCGATGTTCTCATTAACATGTTGAAAAGAAATTGAATTTTAAACTATCTTTCAACGACCATTTAATTTCGTTAATGTGGTGTTTACGTGAAGTGTTTTCAACTTTCGTTTTCAACTATGACATAGATTTGGTTTTCAACTATGTTAATTATTTTTAATGAGAAATACAAATTTAGTACAGCGATGGTCAAAGTGTTCAAGTAGGAAAAATGCACATAACAAAGGAAGAAGGAAAGTATTCTTTATCCTTATTCTTAAATTATGGTGAAACGACAACTGGATTTGTTTCAACTGCTTTCGAGAGTTTCTTTTACTACAAAAAACATTTTCATTACATAAAGGGAATAGTGAAAAAATAATTAATCTCAAGGCGACTGCGTGGATAAGTGGACAGCGTATGGAGCTACCAACGACGAGTGCGGAACGTTCCAGGTACGAACCCCACAACAGTCGGTTGGATAATTTCCTGTTTTAAAATTAATATATCATGTTAAAAGCAACGGACGCAATGCAGCTAAATGACCAATAAACAGCAACCGTGTTCTGTTTTAGCCAACTGAACCCGTTTCTTTATCGCCCGCTTCTTGATTTCAACCTGTTTCTTCTCAAACATTATTCAACGTTGAATGAACTGTTGAACATGCAGACATTTCGGTACATTTACAACGTTAAAATTACGTTTCTGTACCAACGTTTAACCCACGTATTTTCAGCGTATGTTTGCTATTGGGGAAATACTGAGAAATGTAAATTTAGGTGTATGTGCTAAACGAGAGGAAACGTAAACATATCACAGGCAGATTGTACTGCACAGTTTGTGATCGGTTTACAGAATACTAAAAACAATTTAAAGATAATCACTATAATATAACAGGATAGTCTAATATTTACTGATTACGGAAAAGTTATGGAGGTTCGTGCGTAACTGTCGTCCATCCTAAATAAACGCTAGAAACATTTTATTGACAATGTATCTGGTTTGATTAAATACCGGAAAGTAGCGCAGGTTTTCATCTGACTGTCGGACGTGCAATGTAAATATTAAAAGTTACACATTTTGTACACAATGTATTTGGATTGGTAAATACACGAAAGCGGTCCCATAGTTTATGCTTTGATATTTTCTCAAACTGGAAACACAACTCATTTCTCCGTATCACGAAAGTATCAGACTAATTACATGTATTATAAGAGTAAAACCTTTGAAAATTACGAGCACAAAATGTGTACTGAAGTGATGGTGAAAATTGTAAGTAAGGATCAGAAAATGAAAAAAGTAAATGAAACTTGTTTGTACATTGGTTATGCAGAAATTTTATCGTTGCGGGAACACTATGAATACTGTGTTTCTTCAATTGATTTTTTACTCACTTCACACATTTCGAACTTAGAATGTTTAAAAGAATGCCATCTAAATTAAGTGCTTTTGACTACAAGTTATCTGTTTAGGAAACATATTATAAATAAACACAGGGACATCTACTTTATGTCATTACATAACTTTTGCCTGAGACTGTACATATTTAATATTAACTGGGACCCGCAGAGGCCAATTACTGTAAGCCTGAAGAGAGCTTTCATACAGCTTTAAACAAACGTATATCGATACTCAAGCTATTCAAACTTGAAATTAATAGGAACTGATCAAGTTTGAGTGAAGAAACAACACTTATACACACATTTTCCTGTACTGTATTCGTACATACATTTTCCATAGAAACAAAAGAAGGTCAACTTGAAGAAGAGTTTCCGTCATGATAATACTGACACACTTCATGGACATTTTATATACCCAGTTTAAAAATTTCTTGATTTATCATTTAAGTAGTAGTAGTAGTAACATTTAAACAAATTTAAATACTTGGGAGCATACGTAACAAGCAAAAATGAGGTCATGGAAGAAATAAAAAGTCGCTTAGTATCGGGGAACGCATGTTTCTATTCAGTCCAAAAACTTCTAACATCGCGATTAATATCAAGGAAATTGAAATTAAAAATATACAGAACGGTTATTCTGCCGGTAATACTTTACGTTTGCGAAAGTTGGAGTACGACCCTAGCAGATGAACATAAATTACGTGTATTTGAAAATAAGGTTTTGAGAAAGATATATGGACCGAAACGGGACGAGATGACTGGAGAGTGGAGGAGACTGCATAATGAAGAACTCCACGGACTGTACGATTCACCAGATGTTGTAAAAATAATGAAATCGAGACGACTAAGGTGGGCAGGGCATGTAGCTCGGATGGGGGAAAAACGAAGATGATATTCTATCCTGGTTGGAAGGCCCGATGGAAAGAGGCCATTGGGAAGACCGAGACGTCGTTGAGAGGACAATATTAGAAGAGATCTTCGAGAAGTAGGTGTTCGTGATGAAAACTGGCTTGATACTGCCCAGGATAGAATCCAATGGCGAACGTTTGTTACTGCGGCGATGAACTTGCGAGTTCCATAAGCCATAGAGTTAGTTATCATTTAAGTGGTTTTATTTGCTATTATATCTCCTGTTCTTCATTCACCATGTGTTACTAGATTAAAACTTAACTTTCCTGGTTTCTTACGAAATACAAGAATTAGCTGGCAACATCTCTTGACCAATGTTCTATTTCGAAATATTGATTCGTAATAAATAATATCTGACCCGCACCTATATATACCGCCGGAGAGAACACCGTACAATTAAAACACAAATAGAGTTCACCATGCAGACTGAGATTATTAAAGGTGTTTTCCTGAGTCACACCAGGCAAATGCCTGGATAGAACCTTCAACATATTTGCGACATCTTCCCGAATCCTTTCCCCTCCCCTATCCAGGCCTGAGCCTTAGATACCTGCAGGGCATACATAAAATTCAAATTCAGCAAGTGGAGTTCAAGTTTAACAAAACTCAAAGAGTGAAGAAATAATGTTAGACATGAAAGACTTCTTTGGTTCGCTATTAATTTCCTTACCAGCTGAGGCTACACTTGGAACTAATCTTGAAATAAGATTGATTGATATTGTGAACAAAATAATTTATCAAAATGTTACAACGAAAACCTCTGTGTAAGGACAGACAATGCATCTGAAAGTCGATGGAGAAGCAGCTTATTTTAAACTAAGTGAATCCGAATTCTGGACAAAAATACAAGAGGTACACCTTTAATATGTGATGGAGGCATTGGATCAGGTCACGTCAATATCAGTCTCACTAGCGTTGCACTCAACAATGTTTATATCAGCATTGATGTTTGATCGTTCTTTATGATATTTTGATGTTTCAGTCCTTCTGAATCACATTCAAATCCTAACTACATGAAGGTATCAAAAAGTGCTATTAATGCATTGTTTGCAAATACAAAATAAAGCTGAAATGAATTCGGAAGAAGAAGGTGAATTTTGTCTTACGTAGAAAACTATCTTACGCAGTACATTGCTCAGAAATGAGACTGTATTACTTAAAAGGTGCACCAGTACACAGTAGGCTTAATGTAAAAAGAAACACAAAACATTTGAGGCGCTCAGTGGGAAAGCGAACATGCTACATCCGAATGAAAACTAACTTTGTACATCAGATAGACAGTTTTCCCATCTACGGTCTCATGCCATAATGGTTGTGCCTCTGGTGTTTTTTGGTACTAATGTGAATACCATTTGCGCAGTCATTACGGGAGAAGACGCTACGTGACATAAGAGGTCTATCCTGAAGTAAATAGTCAGTTTTCATTGGCATATGGCATGTATCCATTTTATACTGAAAAACTCATTTCAGGACATAAACCAACCTAATTTTCGTAATCCAGCTCGGTATCAATATCTTCTGATTCCTGTTCATTAATGAACGAAATAAACCAAAAACCAACGTTCTAAACACGTTTGTTTGCTACTGGTTTTTTTTTTCATGGAACATAATCCCTAAGTGAAGTATCTCATTTCTTTCATGCACCACACCCTCCTATCTACCTCCTATTTATCATGCTACTAAGATAAATTTCTTATTTTTTTTTTTGTTATTTTCATCTTCCAGAATAACTACATAACCTGGTGAGTTACAATACTACATATTCACTCAGACGCTTTCACAAAAGATTAAAATCCAAGCTGTGCAATAGGTTTGCACCCGATTAAACTTTTTCCTTAATTCAATAGCATGCATAAATGCACCAGATCCATTTTTTACATTACGGCTTAAAAACCGCTCGATACGAAGCCGCCAGTGTTTTTAAATTTAGGTGAATGGGAAGGGATTCCACATTTTTACGAAACATCGGCTTCTAGAGTGATAGGAAAGGAAGGGGATGTAGTGTACCATTACGGTTGAATTTACATGCAATTTCCTGTTTCAAAACCATCCACTATGCTGGTTATGTTTCCTAAATAGATGTACTAGGTACTAACTACTTCGAATTAGATTTTGTGAGCAAAAAGGGCTTACATCATTTTCTTTTTCAGAAATATGTCGTCATTTGTAACGATACCATATTAAGAGCGCTCTTGGCGCCCGCCCTCACTTTTTAACATTTTTCTAAATATTTAAAAAGCTTAGAAGACTATCATAAATGTCAAATAGCGCAGTAGAACTTACAAATTACTATGAAATACAATGAGCATCGATCTGAAGATTTTTTCCAATGATGAGTTATACGCTTTTAAAGATTATAACGTCATTATTTATTTGAAGTCTCAGTACTCATCAATCGACAAGATCTCAAGATCGGTGTCCATTGTATTTCATAGTAATTTGTAAGTACTAGTTCGCTATGTTCTAGAAATTTTGATAAAGATCTTACATTTAAAAAAGTGGGGCGGGATCGAGGACGACTCTTAAGTTGATGTAAAGCAACGATCTCCAACAGACGATGGCAGCACTATATTTTCATCGTTGCACATTTGTTTTCATTTTGTTCCTACAAATTCAAGTCTAGAGAGTGCTAACTTTCAAGGAAGATAGTTCATAGCCATTTCAAGAGTTCGATGAATGCCGATTTTTAATTTTAATTTTTGTTCATCGTTGAAAGAGTTTATTGTTATAAGTTTTGATATTCACAACAATCAAGTGATTTCAACAACGAAGGAAAAC
>JAGDQP010047220.1:0-15088 GCA_022664845.1 Lepisma saccharinum
TGTTCCGTAAATGACGTTTGTCTTCCTTGTGAAATACTCGTAATATTCGGCATCTTTTACTCGACTTGATTATGTAGTTATCAGTTGGCAGAGATAACGAGAGATTGCATTGCGTTCCTGAGATGTTAGGAACGCGGAGGAATACCAAGTAAGCTTTAATTTGAACAGTTGCCTAATAAAACATTACTAATGCGTCGAGATATTCAGCTTTTCTACTACTTAGTAGTCAAGGACATGAAAACTGAAGACAACCGCAAAGGATACGCCTGCAACAAAATTATCCTTTTTTGTTGTAAATAGAATAAAGGAAATTTGGGTGAAAGGCGGTATAATACGAATTGTCTTTTATTTATGTCATTTTGTCATCTTTGGCTCACCTTTGGCCGGGTTTAGTAGGATGTAGAAAGTAATGTGTAAATGTATCATATGTACACACTTCAAAAGTTGAAATTCAAACGAAACCACAGAAGTATAATTGAATGTATGCTAATTTACGCTGTGTTTACATAATTTTCGTGTAATTATTTGACACGATTATCTGGAGTAACCAATAAACCTACTGTCGTATAGTATCCTGCTTCACTTTCTTTAGAGCCTTTAGATATTTATGGCACAGACCGGGATAAGAAAGGGAAAAGGAGGCGGAAAGTAGTCGGCTAGGACCTAAATTAAAGGTACTATTCCGTAATTTGCATTGTGTGATTGAGGAATAGCCTGTCACGATTGTCGGCCGCTAGTAGAGAACCCAGAACCTCCCGAATGCAAAGCCAGTAAGTACTCTACCAAGTCAGATATGGCGGCTTTGTCTCACTGTCATGTCTTACTGATACTCGGCTGTAAAGGCCTCTTTTGTGGTATTACCATCAATCTGGACACCGGGAGAAAATGATTCAAGACTTCTGGTAAATCAGATCGCGCAGCGGCTGCATTTGTATCATATTTGCTTCACGATCTCGGAAGTAAGTAGGAATAAGAAAACTGTGAGCAAGGTGCGCAAAAAATCACCCGGGACGGGAACAAGATCTGAAGAGAAAGGAAGATAAAGATAACAGGAATTTTGTGGGCGGTAACAGCACTATGGCTTACGCCCCTCCCCAGAAGAGAACGGAAGACGTGTCGCAGTAACCTGTAGAGAGAGTCGCTTTAAGTAACCGTACTTCTACGGACGAAAGGACAAAATTTTTGAAGTCTGCAGACAGTAAATTACACCGATGATTTGTCAAGAACATATTTCGTTAGTGCTAGGGCCGGACCAAAATATTTCGATCATGTGTTGCCACATAATTGTAAGGAATAAAATACTTCACAGACGATTTGGAAATGCCTGACAACAAAGCTCTCACAGGCATTTTATCTCATGATGAACCCACTTGAAAACACATTTTAATTCTGAAAACTAAGTATGACCGAAGTTCTCGTGGTGAGTCCTGGGTAGTTTAGCTTTTACCCAGCTATTCTATCTCAGAGCTGGGAGCTTTACTACACCGCTACATACAGTGTCAAAATTTTAATGTGGGGTGATGGATTGTTTACATTAGTATGTAATTCTATTTGAGTAAAGCTTTATGTTTACAGATAGAAGTATACAATTTGAATTTATTTAAATATAGTCTTTATGAATCTTATGCTCAGACTATTCAACATATATGTATTATACCCCTATAGGAACACGCATTTTTACCCAAACACCAAAACTTCAAGCTCGATGTGCAACCTCAGGACATTGTCGTATCGGACTCAAATTTTAAAAGTATCTTTGCGATATCAATTTACAACATTTGAAACCCCAGAAACTAAAGATTTAGAAAAAAAAAAAGTCGATCCACCCTAGTCCACAGTCTTCCCTATTGTCTTTTGTGTTACTTACTCCTTTTTCTTGTGCCAGAATTGCTATCTTGTGCAATATCCGGTATCTCAACTTTCTGCAGAGCTGATAACACTGATTTACAGATGACAACCCTGTTTGTGGTCTCTCCTAATCCTTGATGCCCTTCTTATGGTTGTTATGTTCTTTTTGGTTGACTTTATTTCCCTCTTTGTAAGATAATTACTTTCACCGTCATTCCAGCCTTTCTCTAATTTTGCCGTCACCCAATGTTTCCTCTTCCCTAGCTCCACTCCCTATTATCGTTAGCAGCTTAAAATTTGGTTACCTCTATATCTTTTCATGCCCAAGCAGATGCCGTATGTTTGCATCGGATTTGCGCGACAACCATATGGTCTAATTGATTTTCTATTTCGTCTGTGACCTAGTATTTCCTTGTTACATAACCTTCTAAGTATTTAAATTTGTTTACATTTTCTATGTCCTCATTCTTAATTGTTATGTATCTATTAAACCTGCTTTATCCAAAAATATACACATTTCAAAATTGTGCGAGGGATGCGCAAGGGATTTCCCGAAGAAAATAAGGAAATTCCAGACATTCTTATAAGTAAATAGTAGGTTGAAACAAGTATGAATGAGACTTCTTTCAGTATCAGTACAGATGCTAGACGTAATCACCGGCATCTAACAGGGCAATGACAGTCTCTTTTACTAATAAATACACCAAACATTCATTTATGCAATTCTTAGAGTAAGTGTGGGTGAAATTCTTAGTGGGTAAAATGTCCACCCCCTAAACTAACGCGGAAGGGAATATGAGGTGGCACCAGTTATACGATTGTGTGAAGGCGAGTCTTGTATTAGCGAATCTACGAATGTGCGTTATACAAAGTAGAGTTCTGTTGTTCTGATGCAATAGCGGAGACGCCATGACATGCAGTGTTGGAAGTTGAATGAACTGAAACTATCGTATTTGACATCGGGGTGATTTGCCCACTAGGTGTCAGGTTAATGGCTCTTTGGCGTTTTACGCCACGTATTCCTATTCTAGCATACACGGAAGTACGCTTTAAAGCTGTGCAATTGTACTTAAAGTTCAGTGAACATAATATAGATTATTATTTGCTTTAACATCAAAAAGTAGTTTCATTTAATTCGCAGCAAAATATGTTTGCTCTTTGTACGTTCAACTTGCTTACAGATAGGGATACTGATGAGAAGCAAACAAAATGATTGACGACTCTTTTGTTCATAGAATACGTACAAAGAATAGCTTTGGTAGGTTTACGGTGCTGCCTGCGATTGAGGGGAGTAAGGGAAGCAGTGGCTCCATTTTCTTCATTTTCTGATATGTATTTACATATACAAGATGATTCCAAAATATATTGATAAACTTTGGGAGGTTATTCTACACACGCAAAAATGATACTAAAATATTATTTAACGCTTTCTCTACGGAGCGTGGTTTCCGAGTAATAACCGCTTAAAAAATCTCCCACACGGTTTTTAACACCTTGTATAATTGAAACCGGGATACAATACACAGTCACACGAAGTGCTACCGTACAGACTGATCTGATACAGATGAAGATAACTATTGTAGAATCTATGGTGGACATTATTATAAACGTACGGGACCTATGTTTACAAGTGAGTGGATCAAGTGTATTCGTTGTCCAATGTGTCTCCATGAAGTATGTACATCGTTTTCAAATATGTATCCTAAATGCCACTCCCTGTCTTAGAAGAGGAGGAACATGTATATTCAGTTCATTTCCTTCAGTGAATATTATAATTTTTAATCATTCATAAATTTTTTATTTTCAGTTAGTCTAATATTTCCATAAGACAGTTTAATGTTATTAGTATTGTGTTGTGCAAAACCAACTTACATCTCACCATTAGAATGAAGCTAAACAAGATTTTCCATTTCGTATTTTCAGTTAATATTATTCTATTCTGTTTTTTCCAAGCCTGTCAATGGTAAGGAAGTAGTGCCGACCGGGTAGCCGTGTGTTCTACGGCGCTAGGCCGAGGACTTGAAGGTCCCGGGTTCGAGTCTCGGCAGGGGCAAAGATGCGGATTTTAATGGCTAAAGGGCGAATCGTGACGGGCCGAAGTCCAAAGTTACTGGACTGGTCAATATAAAAATAAAGTTTACCAAAGTGAGGAAGTAGTGGGAACTTCACGCTTTATAGGCTAGTTTTTGTAACTTGTATCGTAATATAATTATCCTGTAGTATGACTAGCTTCTATCGTAACATTATTTAGTATAGTGTTGATGTGCGTGGGTACATTACCCCAGGGCGGTGGGCGTTTTACCCATATGGTGGGGTATTATGCCCATATCGCCCTTACTTTACAAACATCAGTGCATCACCTACAGTATATACTACTATATAGTCTAGCGTCCAGCCAGAAATACTAACAGATTTGGTATGTTCTTTTTTCCTGTAGATCTCCATTCATAGTCATAAATAAGAAAAATATAAAAAAAGTGGGCATATCACCCTCGATGACTCTACTTCTTTTGTTATACGACCGCGAATCATTTAAAAAATCGTCCCGCCAAGTAAACCTACTTACGATATCGACCTGTCGCAAACGAATTAATGTTACCTGGTGTAAATTGATCCCATTCATTTTTATTTCAGTCCACCTTTACTTCAGAGATTTTCTAGGAATTTATTTTTTTCCTTTCAGGAATCCCGTACGCTTCCATTGCACAATTTTGAAATTTTCGATTTGCGATAAAGCAGATTTCAAGTGTTTAAGAGTACCATGATGCCTCAGTTCTATTGTTCATTGTATTGGAAATCATCTAAAGTTAATTTTTCCACGCTTTTGGTGACCTTTAGCACCGAAATGAAGCTTTTGTGTACCCTCGATGGTGGAATCACGTTTGCAACACCATACGTAAGACAAAGTATACCCAAAACAAAGAAATATTGTAAATTTGACAAGAACAATGAATGTATTTTTTTTTTATTTCTGGTTCATGGCAAATCTATTCGTATTCGGTTCCTGATAACAATGGATCCGGGTACCTGGCTCCAGGAATCGGGACCTGGATTCGAACCTTCTAAACTGAAACTGAGGACCCGGATTTTTTTGCTGGGACCGTGAATCTGGATCGTCGAATCAGAGGCCAGGATGTAAAACTTGGTACCTAGATTCGATCTTGGAACCGGATAGAAGATTCAGATTCGGGAATCCCATGCGACAATCCGGATCTAGGTTCGAAGTACCAGATCAGGGCATCCCATTCGACGATTCGGATTCTTGGTTCGAGGTACCAGATCTGGGTCCTCAGATTAAATTTCCAAAATACGAATCCGGGTCGGAATTACAAAATTCGGTTACCCAGTTCCAATGCTAGCATGAACCGAATCCATTTGTTTATCTCTATCAGATACTAGTTCGTAATAAATTATTGTTAATGCAGAGCAATGTTTTTTTTCTAAGTCACACCAGGCAAATATCGGGATGGTACGTTGGTTGAATTTCGTCTCTGACCGACTTCTTCTTCTATCTTCCCCTACTCTATGCCAGCCTGACTCAAAAATGTCCAACGCTAGTGCCATATTTAAAATTTAAGTTCCTAATATGTACCATAGGTGTCTTACCTCCGCCGGTATATGACGAAAATATTTTTTATCTCGCGATTCCATTATCGTCCCAAATTATAATTTTCATTGTAGCTGTAAGGAAGACATAAGAATGTTTTTTTTAGATGTACCAGTACGACTTTGAGAAAATTAAATTTGAAAATTTCGTGACAGTTTTCTGGAAACGAAGTTTTTTTTTTTTTGCCATTCTATCCAGTCACATATCAAACGAAAGCTTATTACAAGAAGTATAAGATGTGTCCTGAGTCTGGCCGTCTAGCACTAACCATAGATGAGTAATAAGAAATTTTGTTAATTAAAACACGCAACATTTAACTGTTGTTGGGTTTTGAATGTTAATAGAACAAAAACACTGCTTCAGAAATCTGCAAAAAAAAAGAGAGAGAGAGAGAGAGAGAAACCAGAGGTACAAGTAATAATCCGAAAATCACACAAATTCGAGAGGGTAAGGTAGAAATTTGTTAAAAGATGTGTTGATTTTGCATGGAATGACCCTACTACAAATTTATAAATTACTACTACTGCATATTAATGACGCCACACGAGCTAATTCATCATTCATGTTTATTTAGTTTATGTTACAATTAGTTTTAAAATTAATATGATTCCTAATTTTCCATTAAGATATATGTGATCTATTATTCTCTGTTTCAGTATATGGAATACGCCGAATTTAATTTATATTTTTCTTCTGTTAAATAGTAACAGGAAACAAAGAAATCAACTAAAATATTAAATGTGGTTCCCTAATATCATTTTCTAATATCAATTTTCTTTAATTTAGCGCAAGGATGAAACCTTTACCTTGACTCGTTGTGGAAATATGTCTATACAAAACTTTAAGTACGGTGCTTAGTTATGTGTAATAGAAGATCCCAATCCACAACACCCTGTATCATGTAAAACTAACTAACTCTCTCAATTTTTAAGGTGGGACAATGATATTGGTGTAGTTGGAAAGGCCGGATTATGCTCTATCAGGTTTACTTGTAGGTGATTTTCGATATCTGTGAAAGTTACACGTGTGCTATTAAAATTCTGTATTGAAAAGAGGAAAACTACATTTTGGTATAACAGCTGACATATAAACACTAAATACATATCAGCTAATGAGAAGATTTTATCTCAGTTATGAGAAAATATATTATTGTTTAAGTAAAGGTTGACGTTTTCGCGCGTGCGCCATATTGTTGACGTCATAACGGCTTAACGATCAAGTTATTTTTTGGCAAACACTCGCAGAAATATTTCTTTGGAGATGTACTTTAATAATGTATGTTTGTACAAAACCCCTGGGAGAGGGATCTTCACTCATTCTGTCCCATTTCCTATTCCGTTTGCGACTTTAAAATGGAACCGAATTTAACTAGCATTTTCCTATTTAAAAAGTAATAAGAGAAGATAAATCAATTCAGGTGTTAACTATGACTCTCTGTTATCATTTTCTATTTATTTCGTTTAATTTAACGTAAGGGTTAAGCTTTTAACTTCACTCGTTGTGGAAATATGCCTATTCAAAATTTTATTTATGTGTAATTGAAGGTTCCAATCCACAACACCCTGTATCACGTAAAACTGACTAACTTCCTCAATGTTTAAGGTAGGACAGTGATATTGGTATAGTTGGAAAGGCTGGACTATGCTCTATCATGTTTGCTTCAGGAGGTGATTTTCGATATCTGTGAAAGTTTCAAAATTATTTGCTATTAAAATAATAAAGTGAAATAGCAAAACTACAGTTTTTGTTTATCAGCCGCCATATTTAAATATAGTTGCACTATATAAACACTAAATCGACTTGAATTGCTTAAGTTAATCATTATCTTCAATTAGACACGAGAACAAAGTTTCTACCTCAATTCTAAGAGAAAATATTATCGTTAAAATATAAGCCGGCATTTTCGGGCGGACGCCATATTGATTACGTCACCACGAGTTAACGATCAAGTTATTTTTCGGTAAACACCCGAGAAATTATTTCTGTGGGCATGTGTTTTCATAATATATATGTGTACAAAATTCAATTTTGGTAGGGGTCTTTCACCTATTCTATCCACATTTGAGATGTCAGTTTAAAGGCCCATAATCCTGTGTATATATTTAGCTTGCTGTACTTCTGTCAGTAAGAGCAGGGCTGTTGAATATATATTTGTGCAAAATTTTGCTTTTCTGTTTTTTTTTTTTAAAATTATTCGACAATAACCCCTGGAGCAATATCTTCCTTCAATCTACTATATAGGTCTTGCAAGAAGTGTATGTTAAAGTATAATTCATGCCAGAAACTCATGTCTCAACTGTGGACAGGTCTTGCTTCTCATTGTCAGAAGTTGTAGGATCTTGTTCGTTCCATTTGATTTTGAATTTTTATTTATGGTCTTTAGGCTCAGGCCGGGATAGGGTCGAGAAAATAATGTTGAAACTTAGTCGGCAAGGACCTGGTTTGAAGATACTGTCCCGACAGTGCCCGGTGTGTCTGACGAAAACTCCTGGAAAAACCTTAGTCAGAATGGACTGCTGCTGGATATTGCCTCTATCTCTCGAAACAGCTTTCACTGCCCTAGGTGGATGAACGTTATTTTAGGCACCTTATTATTTTTTTTTATCTGTATTCAGATAACAAGTTCACGATAATTCTCCCATACGGGAGTGTAGTGGAAAAGAATTTTGCTTGGAGAATAGATATTAGGGAATTCAAACCTTTGATAGTTTGTGTCTTCATGTATGTGTATTTACAAATCATAGAGATCTTTCTTCCGGTCGTGGCATTAAAAAACAGAGAGTGATGTGAAATTGATAATAAAGTTACTAAATATGCTTTTGTCTTCGAGATTTATTATTCATTGATTTATAAAAGTATGGCAATTCCATCTCTGGGCTTTACTATATTAAAAAAAAATATTCATAAGATAGAGATGTCACACATTTGCAAAATAGAGTTTAAAATTGGTTTTGCTAACAACATGGAAAAAAATACCAGTAGGAATGTTTGGAAACCGTTAATAATATACTTATACGTTTCATTTCTTGCACGAATTAAGGTATTTTGTATTCGAGAGATGCGTCAAACTGAAAGACAAAGGGAGACCAAGACAGACAAGGAGAGACAGACAAAGTTATTCATGTGTGATTGTATATGTGTGTTAAAATTGGAAAATGAATGTCATACAGAATGTGTGATAGGTGTACGATTTTTCCAGTGAATTTATTACAATCCAGTATACATTGCAACATTTTAAATATAAATCTTCCAGTAAAATTTTAAAATGGTTTTTAACCAACTAGTCCACCCAATTTATTATTCTCTTTTAACAAGTTTACAGCTATGTAAATATCAGCACGTTTAAGATAACAAAATACCTTTCAAATTTGCATTACATTTAAACGCCTATTTCAGAAGCATGCCCAGAAAATAACGCAAAACAGCAAGTGATTGCGAAAAAAGATGCATAAAGAAGCAAATCATGCAACGAAAACTACTTAATAATGGAGCTATCTTTCATATCTCATGAATGAAATAGCCTTCACATCTGTACAGTACACACTTTTCCACGCCTAGTACATCTATGTTTGACTGGTCACGGGAAGAAAAACTGTTTATCAATTATAAAATTTAGAATACGTTTGTCCAAACATTGTTATCACCATTGTAAAAGAATTATTCATGCCTGTCGGAATATGAAGTAAAATTCTTAACAGAAAAGCTTAAATCGAAAATGGTCTTCATGCAATACTAGCTACTGATTAACTTTACGAAAAAGAGTCGATGGCGTGTACTCTATGCAAAGTTTCTCTTTGACTGACACAATGTTTTAACGATCCATTACTTCTCCTTTCATCGTTTGGACCTTCAACATTTATCCAGTCATTATCTTTAGCAAGGCAAGAATGAGCTGAACGCATGCGCAAACACATCTAACAAATTGTAGCGTATATCGATCACCCTTTATAACAGGTGTATTGTTCATCTTTTAATTACCATGCATGTGTACCTCGAGGGCAAAGCAGATGAACAACTTTATTGTGAAACAGGTGAAACACGGATGTTGCAAACTCTCAATTTGAATCTCTCTCTAAACTACAGTTTCAATAACGCATATAATAACAATTTCATTCACATTTGAAAGAGAGACGGGAAAAAGCAACGTAGTCAATTGTGGCAGAATTAGCAGGAAAGTTTACATTCACATGGCGAGTACCGTAGCAAATTGAAAGTTAGTATTATGTTAAAAAAAAGTACGTCAGCATAATATAAATGAGGTATAAAATTTCAATCAACAAATTCCATTATCATCCACAATTCCATCCCATCAACATGATGGTCAATAATCAGGTTGGTTTTCTCTTGCAACAGTAATTTTTATTTATTAAGAATTATTAAAGCAAATCCGACGAGAAACACTTGTATGCATCTTTGGTAGATAGTATGATAATCCAACATCCTTATGTTAGAGATAAATTGGCAGTTATCTGTTGCATTTTGTGAAAAAAGTGTTTTAATCCCTCATACATTTCAGTCACCATCATCATCTTGCACTAGTTGAATAATAGAACACCATTATGCTGGAAATAAAATAGTAACTATTTGCTATATTTTGATGCAAAACAAACGTGACTTAATCACTCCAAAACATTCTCTTACTCTCATCAACGTCGGGGTCTCCTTGCTCGCCACTTTGCCCATCTGAAGAAAGTACACTGCAGTTGATGGCAGAAGTTCTCTGAACCTCGACCTCCCTCTGCACAACACCTTCTTCAATTCGGGACTTTTCTTGGCAGGAAATTTGACGAGAATATTGTACAGTTATTGTGAAGCTGCTCTGACCACAACCTAGATTTACCGAATATGTTGTTCTCATCGCTTTTGTCGTAGGTATGACTGATCAACGGTATGGTCCATTAAAATCCTGTGTATTAGCAGCTGTGGAATTTCTTTCCAGATTTTGATATGACGAATATAACTTGTCGCTGTTGGGAGTTTTATACAGGATGCAGCGATCAAACCAAAAATAAAGGAATCATGAACATCTCTGCCTTCTTTACGTCCTATATCAGCGAATGTTTTCGACAAAATATTCCTTTATTCAATACGCACATCCCTAAAAAATTGGATTATTCTCGAGTGACAATTCTCCCCAGTCTCGTAGTTGCTACCCAGTAGTTTCTTCCTAATATTCTTCAGCCTCCCAATTTTCCTTCGCTTTGCTGTAGACGTCAGTGAATTAGATCGCGACGTTTCATCACTATCGAGGATCGAATCTGATGCCACCTAACCAAGTTAACTTATCATTTGCGACGTGAATTCTGGTGTTCGCATAATTGCTAGACATGTTAAGTATGTAGAAACGAATATTTCCTGAAATATTGTCACAGAAATATTAATAAATAATGAAACTTTAACGAGAAAAACAGAAACATGAAGAAATAGTGGAAAATTAAGTCCAAAACAGGCAACATAGAGAAATTCAGGGGGAAATTGAGAGAAAACAAGGGATATTTCTATTCGCTCTACAAAACAGTGTATATTTTTAATGTTACCAGAAACCAAGATTAGTAGATAACGTATGCTGATTAATGGTTTTCTATTTTTACTTGGAATTTACTTGTCCTACATCATCACTAGTGAATAATATTGAAAGTGGAAATGATTTTTTCACTAGATAAAACAGTGAAAATGAATCTTTAGGTGATTCTTCACACACCTCCAAAAATTAATGGCAGCATAAAGTTACATTTTCTGCTAGAGGTGAAAGTATTTACTTAGTGGCACTGAATGTAAAAGTGAATCCTCAGACATTGTGAAAGATTCTTATGAAGTAAGAGAAAATATTCATGAAACTGATTCTTGTAAAAGTGATGGAAAATCTGTTATTTCGTCTTGTCAATGCGGGAATAATGTTATTGAGGAATTATGTATAAGGGAGGCTACAGACAATTGGAGAAATATTGAAAATTTGATCGTGTGTTCAGCGTGCTTTTTAATACTTGAAACTATTTAGCACATGCTTGTCTTAGCTGAGATTTGAATGAAGAGGAGCGTGCTGAATTTTTGATGATTGAACTTGGAACGCAGTGCTTAAACCAAGTAACTTTATTCAGATTTATAATGAATATTTAAAGAAATATGAAAATTGTGGTGTGGTGATTTTTGAATGTGGTCTACTTCGGCGAAAGGTGGGAGAGGTAAGAGAAAAACTTATTTCTAAAGTTATTTTATGTGGTCCTGAAGTTTAGTATTCTATTAGTGAATATGTAAAGAAAAAGAAAATATGACAGAGTGTACACTTGCAATGGTATGTATATTTCAGACTATTGGATTTTAGAAATAGTGAAATCTTATTTAAAAGTAAATCCGATGAGGTGTAGTGTCTGCACTTTAAATATTAAACATCAACGCTTATTTGAGTGGAATACAGGATCTATAATATCGAAACATTTAGTGAATCAGATATATGATCATAAAATATTTGTGGAATATTATGAGATCTTTTATTAGGAGTCATTTTACCATTTCAATGAATACATTTTTCAAGAGTTGCAGATTACGTATTCGTGACACGGAATTTGTTGCACAGTTAATTACCACAATTATTGAAGAACAATGTGCTCCTGTGAAAAGTCGAGGTTGTTCAAGGGAAAATATTATAGATACAGAGACTTTTAAACTTTCACCTGATGAGTTTATTGTACATTAATTTTGTATTATTGAAAGTGATGTTAGTGTATTGTTACATGCTATGTAATATTCGATATATCTTTAAGTTGTCGTAGCTTTCATATATATTTATTAATTTTATAATTAAAAGTTATATGATCAAACATGTTCTCCTGAGCAGAAAAGTGGGAAACAGATAAATATTTGCATGAGAAAAAAGAAAAAGAATTTAATAAACTTCATCTGAACTTACCGATTAATGATACGCTAATTTAACAAAGAAATTTTATATTATCTGATCTCTGCAGGAAAAATTTATAGTAAGACCAGTTTCTAACCTGTAATAATAATTTAAAATAAAATAATCTAGAATATCTTTAAGAATCTTTTAAGCATGACAAATAAGAGATAAACATTTTTTTCTTTCTTTCACACCTTTGGTGCTCAAGTGGTAATTCATAAAGTTTAAGTAATTTTTGGAATTCCGCCTTGAGCATAAAAAATGAGAACGAAAAAAAGAGGTTGATCAAACATTTAAACATGCGTGCTAAAGAGAACGTTCTAGAAAGTCTATGTTCTAGAAATTTCTGGAATTTCAAAGAAGGTTAGCGAATATCTAAAGATATGAGAGATGGAGACTACTGAGAGAGAGAGAGAGAGAGAGAGAGAGAGAGAGAGAGAGAGAGAGAGAGAGAGAGAGAGAGATAATAATGTTCTAGAAAAATCATGTTTTAACATTAAAATGTAAGAAAGAGAAATTCCTCGAAATAACGTCAACTTAATTTCCATAGATAAAATTTCTGGTATTTCACCACGAGAGACAGAAATAAAAGGAGGTTTCTAGAATTCCACCGAAAATAAAAGAAGGTCAACGAACATTCTAATATGTGAGAGATAAAACGAATGTACTAGAAGCCTCCTTTTCATATGTTCTAGAAGCCTCCTTCATGAAAACAAATAAAGAAGATGAACGTATTGTCCAGGAACGCCTCGTTTATGAAAAAATAAGAGAAATAAATAAAAGGTCATCGAACATCTAAAAATGTAAGAAAAGAAATGTTCTTCGAAAGTAGGTCAACTTACTTCCAAGAATCTCGCAGACATAAAAATGTAAGACAAAAGAACTTCATCGAAAAATCATCAAACATTATAAAATGTAAAAATAACTGCGCATGCGCAGAACATGGCTCCAACCATAAAAATGTTAGACACATCTTGAAGAGAAGTTCCCTACCACGGACGGAAGGTGTGCTTCCTCTCATAAGTAAAATAATTATCTTTCACTACGTTCATGGATAGCATGTATTAGCAACTATGAGGAAAGAAAAACCGAATGAGCATGTACTTTATTTCATTTTTGCGTAACATGGCAAATTTTTCAGATTTTTATATTTGGGGGCACGCCTTTCCACCCCTACCTCTCTTCATCCTTTGTACAAGGCAAGTTGTACACTTTCAAGGGCTTGAATCACGATCATATTTTTTCTCCTGACCTTGGGGCAGGCATGTCCCTAGAGATTCTTCGATTTCTGGAATTCCGACATTCCAAGAGGCTCCTGTATTCCTTCTAAGACATTGTGTGTTGCGGGACAGATTTTTTACCAGGCGTCCAGAATGTTCTCCTCGTGTTTGTTCCTATGACTTGGAACTTGTTTGCATTGGAGGGGATCACTATCCACTATATCCTAATTTTATTAGAAAAAACATTTAGTTACAAGACACATAAACTACACAGGAAAAGACAGGACGACACAAATATTGACTTGGTTTAGGCTCCTTGTTCTTATTTCCGGCAATGAGATATTTCTAAGATTAATTATTGATGCTCTTCAGTTTGTGCTAAGAGTTCCACTTGTCGCAGTCTCCATCTCATCGCAGTGTTGCACTGGGTAGCACTTTCATCTACTTATATCTCAGTCATACTCGTACTTTCCATTTAACCCTCGGTTGGATCGGGGTAAATAACAGCGACTTAGGTCCATCCCACAACCCTATATATAGTGGTGAATCCACAAAGTTGGCGTGCATATGTCCACGTTTTCTGATTCCTCATCCTCTTCCTAGATGCATTCTAAATCAATACACTCACAACCACTTCACTCACACGCGGAATTTAATTTTTCTAGGTCGTTTATTGCGGGTTACCCAACAATAACCCATAGTATGGCATTACTTTATGTTCACTTTTATACTTTATAATTATTCTTGTTCCCCACCACCACACACTCAAACACATATACACTTTGATTGTCTCTTGTTAGGAGTTCCAAACCAGGCACTCATCACTACTGGCTTCCAGCACCACAACTATTCTCTAAATTAACATCTCTGTTCTTTATAATAATCAGTCTTTCTTGTTTGCTAAGTTTATGGGTGTAGTTCATTTTGTGCGTGTTTACTTTACGCGGATGATCGCGGATGCCGCGTCACAATAACCGCTCACTCCTTTCGCACTTAGTTTCTTTGTCTATCTAAGCATATTGTCCGCGTACAACCATGAGAAGGCCGCAAACAGTCAAGAATCTTTTTCTGTGATTATCTGATAATTTTTCCGCTGCCTAGCGGAGAATCCTCACTAGTTCAGGAGTTTAAAGAATTTCCGCCACGGGTCTCCTCCCCAGGAGTGCTCGCTGTTCTCTTATTAAGTCACTCGTTTCTGCACATCTCAGGGCTACGTGTTCCGGTGTCGCCACCACTCCGCACTTCTGACACATGTTGTCTTCTACCAAGTTCAAGTCTCTGAGTTTCTTTCTGCAAGTGTCATACCCGGTCACAAAATGGAGCAGTCCACCTTCAATCTCGATGTAAATTTCCATCACTTCAGCTACGTCTGGAAACAAAGTCTATTGATTTCTTGCCTTGGATGTGTTGTTTCAAAATGCCTGCCACGCACTGATTAAAATATTTACAATGTTGGTTCTGCTCGCCGCTGTTTGATGTAATAGTTCTGTCACCTTCTCCTGGTTCCCTTTCTTCAAC
>JAGDQP010047221.1:0-15087 GCA_022664845.1 Lepisma saccharinum
GATATATGCCCAACTGAGGAAGTCCCAATTGAGGAAGTCGATAAATTCCATAGAAAATAGTTGCAACTGAGGAAGAGTCCTGAACCTAGAAATTCGGGAGTTGCAAGTGAGGAAGTGATTTTTTAGATTTGAGATGTTATCTCTTTTGCTATTCCTTTACTTGCTGTGAGTCATTCATTCCGCAGCTCATCAAATGTTTCACGAACAGACGTCAAAATCGAGGTCAAAGACGTTACTGTTCCACCAGGTTCCTCAACCGCCAGTATTTGTTTTTCCCAAGTTCCAAAACTTTTATTTGATTTTTTTCAAGCTAGTTTCAGTGGTTTCTTTCATAACAATATACAGTATGTGTAGTACATTATTTCTGTAATTGATATCTTTTTAATTGTCCATCTCTTCCCAGCGCTGACTATGTTGATTTGTTCTATATCGGATTTCTGTCTGCTTTGCCCTAGATTGTTTATAATCTAAAATGGGTTTCCTCTGATAACCTTCTTCTCTAATTCAGTGTTTATTTCAAACTCTCATCTCACTATCCTACGATCACTCGAGATTTCGAAACTGTTTAGAACAGAGTTCGAAACTGTTCTGCACCAAATTTTTCATGGCTGCTATGAGTGGTCCCAATATACTAAGCTAGTCAGAAAGTAAAGTTCCCTAATTAATATATACTTTTATATTTCAAACATTATGCAGCTTTTTCGCTAGTAGAAGAGAAGCTACTACATTAATTTTAAGGAATGAGACCTTGATATACAGTAAAATCACTTACCGGTGCACCGCGATGCCAAGAAATATGAATTCCTGGCAAGCAATTATCAGTTGTTTATATAATTTTCAAGTTACAACTTATTACGAAGTTTAATGGATGTGTCAAGGAATCAGCAAATTCTGAATCAGAATTCAGAATATTCCACGCGAACCTTTTAATCTACTAATTACACAGGTACTACGCTGGTAATATACTGAAAACGTATGTCCAAACATGGTACACATAAAAAACGATGGCATATTCTAGTTCTTAACACACACACACATACCGCCCCGTCGTTCTAGTGGTACAGATTGAGGGGTCCCGAGTTCCATTCCCGGCGCTGCAAAGGATTTTTTCGAAGGCATTTGGGTCTGGAACGGTGCCCAGTCAGCATCGTGATGCAATTGGGGAGCTGCTGTGAATAAAATATAGTAACGATCACAGAGAGAGTTCATGCTCAACTCTCCCAACCCATCTGGTCAGCGTGGGGACAGTAGACCAATCTCCTCCCACCGAGGAGATGCTTCATCCAGTATTGGATCGAATATGAAATAAATAGAAGATGTAAAATGGCGTGGAGTTCGTTTGGAAGACTACACTTTATTTTCAAAAGCAAACTACCAATGTGTCTGAAGCGTAAAGTTTATAATCAATGTGTCTTACCTGTGATGATGTACGACTGTGAAACTTGGACATTGAATGCGCAAACGACTCAAAGATTGAGAGTCACACAAAGAGCAATGGAGAGATGCATGCTAGGAATAACCAGGAGGGACAGGAAGACAAATGAATGGATTCGTACACAAACAAAGTTAGAGGATGTAATCAAGACTGCGAAGAAGCTGAAGTGGTCACATAGCTAGACGAACAGATGGAAGATGGACGACAAATATACTACATTGGATTCCTAGAGAAAAGAAACGAACGAGACGACGTTCGAATGCAAGATGGGTAGATGAAATCAAGCGTTTTTCAGGGGCTACATGGATGAGGATAGCAGCAGACCGAAATATGTGGAAAGAAAAGGGGGGAAGCCTTCATTCAGCAGTGGATAGAAAACGGCTGAATATGATATATACATAAAGATATCAGTAAGTAGGCATCAGTAAATTTTTTACCCCCCGCCCTAGGAAAAGCTGAAATGACGGGCCTGATTATTTATTATTATTATTATTATATTAAATTGATGAAAATAGCCCATATTTTCATGACGTTAGCCTTCCAAATTTTGAAAAATCGTATTCTTAACTACATCTACATATGTAGCAAATTGTAAAATATTCAATTATTTACTGGGTCTTGGATCGCATTAAACTGCTCTAGTTGGTTAAGAAAGTGTTATCTTCCATAATGAAACCAGTTTGGGCAACTTGCCTCAGGCAAGCTCAATCTGTTCCTCAGTTGGGACTAAGTTTTGCGAACGCACTCTTCTGTAAAGATATACTTCCTCAGTTGGGAAAATTTCATAGTACTTCCTGAGTTAGGACTTCCTCAGTTGGGACAACACCACATCATACAGGCAAATGCCAAACGTTGCCTCACGTGGTGTAAAGAGCGTCAAAACTGGACCACAGAACAGTATAGAAAACCGTTGAGTGGAGTTATAAATTGCGATATACAAAGTGGCGATTCGATGGTAGAGTGTGGGGGTGGCGAATGCCTGGTGAACGACATCTACCAGCCTGTATAGCGCCTGCTGTAAAATTCGGTGATGGTAGGGTTACAGTATGGTCATGTTTCTCCTGGAGGGGCTTGGCCCCCTTTATTGTTTTACGCGGCAATCTAACGACACAAAGTTACGTTGACATTTTAAGCATTTCCCTGCTTCCTACCATAGAAGAGAATGACTACTGTGTCTTTCACATACTGCATTGAGGGGGAGTAGTTTGACTACAACAACGTCCCATTAATTGATTGGCCTACAAACAGTCCTGATTTGAATAAGATAGAATATATCTGGGACGTTTTGGAAGCCGAATTTGTGCTAGATCACAACAACTCACATCGATATCTCTTCTCATTTCGGCGCTCGGAGAGAAAACATTCTCTCACCTGATCGAAAGTATGCGTACGAGAGTGCAGGAAGCCATCAAAACTATGGGTGGGACAACACCGTATTGACTGCCAGTGTTCCCGGTGGAGGGCAGCTCAAATTTGTACTTCATTTTCAGATGAATGTCCGGATACTTTTGACCACATAGTGTATATTCAGGTCAGGAGAAAATCTGATGATGTTGATTGTTAATATGAATACTACGGCCTTGGGAAAACATAAGTCAGCTCAACAGTATTGACGTCATTTGTGAAATTCTCCTAAGGAAACCGAAATTCTGAATTATCGCAGTGGAGTAAGAGAATTAATTGGGTTCGAATCCCAGGTTGGACCACCGTTATTCTGGAGGGATATTATTTCTTTAAAAAGAATTCGTTTTACGAATGGTTATAAAGATAATTTTTTCTTCATTATGTTTTATCCACAACTAGTTATTTATGAAGGATAATTTAAATCTGAAGTAATGGGACTGATTTAGTATAAGGAGCTATGAACGAAAATACAGGTACAGTAATATATAAAACATTATTATCTATGCGTTGGTTTGACATCTTTATCTATATTGGAGATTGTTGAAGATTGCTGAAAGAACCTCATATAAAAATACTCATGATAGAAAAATAAATCTTATCAAAGAATATGATCATATCAAACCCAATCCGTAGCTTCTATATGTGAGCACACACGACGTATTCTTTTCTAGTCTTCCTTTTGCCATTACTGTTAAATTTAATTATGTTTTAACAATGTTTTGAATACAAGACAATAGTTCCAAAATGTGGAAAGAGTCTCGTCCATCAGCCTTCAACAGGGCCTTGTGATTGGTTCGGCCGCAATTGTATATGCCAGCCAGTACATGTGTAATCTTCTTTAATCAATATTTGTGAACAAAGATAAATAGATTTTTCTCGTGGTCGTCGCAGGGTCTAATGACCTTGATACCGCCATTTTGTTGCTCACATATCTCACGTGAAGCCCTCATAGGTTTTTGTTGTTAACAAATTTATCTGTCGTTTAGCAACACTGGTATATTACACTACCCCAACATCACTTGTCTCGTTGATTTTCTTTGCTATAACATCTCTTGCATTGCAAGAAAGAGAAATAGCAGGTTTTTTTTGTTTCCCATGGAGCAGAGTATAATTACAAATTATTCTCTGCAAAGAAGGTAGGTGGAAGTAAAATTCACCAGAGACTCCAACCACAATTTGCTGAGTCGTGTGTTTCCCCGTTCATCCGTGTTTAAGTGGCGTACAGAAGGGCAGCTAAAGGGTCCACCTGAAAAAAATCAAAGGCAATGGCTACAATACTTCGGAAAATTAAAAGTTTTATTCTTTTCCCTTACCAAGGAGATCGTCAAATCATCAATCAAGCGGAATCTTCTCAAGAACTAACTTAAGCCAGCACTGAGAAAAAATGGATCAGTACTTCTGAACAGCGGAGTATGAATTCTTCAAGAAAACGCTAGGCTTCTACAGTTAACGTAATCATGGTAATATAGATGGAATCGGGATGCAAAATTCAACTACACCCTCCATACAGTCCTGATATGGCTCTAAGGATTGTCACCTGTTTGACCCATTCAGGGTTTAGTTTTGTGGAGAAGAAATTGAGATCAAGTGAAAAGATGAAAAACGTCATCCTGAGACACAATGAAAACAGAGTAAAGAATTCTACGAAATGGGTTCCGGAAGTATCCAGAACACCGGAGATGATGTATTGATTGACCACAACGTGTAGTACTTCAGAGGAAGAGGGACTTGACTACGGTAGTGTGTAAAATAAGCGTCTAATTTAACATGGATTTTCACACATTTCTAGGAATATCATGGTTTCATGTAGTTCCTTCGAAACAAAATCAACTCAATAACTCCAACAACATTTCGTCGTATTATGAAGGTACTTAAGTGAAGACTTTGCGAGCTATTTTCTGTTTAGAAATGAGGGAAAATTGAATCGGAATTTCCATAAGAATATTGTTACATGATCCTTATTTCTAAAAAAAAAAAAAAAAAAACCTTCTCTTTATTATCTTTACAGTGTTTAAGGAAGATCATGTAAAATCAGCTACATACTAAATTAAATAAATAGGTGATTAAAAAGAAAACTTGAGGTCAAATTTCAACGCTCCGCATACTTCTTCTCTGAAGGATCCTCCACAAATCAAGTAGAGAAAGAAATACTCACCTTCAGTTTTGTGTCAGTACATTTCTTTTGTAAGCCTTGAAACACGATGTCAGAATATTACACCTTAAGTACGAAATCACAGAATTTCATGTAAATGTTGTGTAAGTGTTGTTCATACGTGACAGGATGTGAGTTTTGGTTTCGTCACATAAAATAAAAATGCGCTTAAGATTAATGTAAAGCAAAGATCTCCAAGAAAAGATGGCAGCACTATCTCCGTATATGTCTAATGCATCTTTATCGTTGCACAAAATTTCAATGCTGCTCCTACAGATTCAAGCCTAGAGAGTTCAAACTTTCAGGGAAGAAAGTTGATAACCAATTGAAGAGTTCTATCCGTGCTGTTTTTTTATTTTCTTTCTTGCTCATTGTTGAAAAAGCTTCATTGTTGTTATGGATATCCAACCTTAGGCTATAACAATGAACAAGAAGGAAAATAAAAAAATCGGCATGGATAGAACTCTTAAATTGGTTAAGAACTTTCTTCCCTGAAAGTTTGAACTCTCTAGGCTTGAATTTGTAGGAGCAGCATTGAAATTTCGTGCAACGATAAAGATGCATTAGACATATACGGAGATAGTGCTGCCATCTTTTGTTGGAAATCTTGAGTGACCAGAGACACAGTGCGCGGGTGTTAGTTGTGTAATAACATTACAATGTACACAAACAATGTGAGCAATCATCGTTCTTATCATATCATGAACATCATTATAGTGATCACACCAGAGGCGGCGTTAGGTGAGCGCGGGGCCTAGGGCAATAATGACCCCGCGGGGCTAAAGTACAAGTAAAAATCGCTGAGCGCCGAAATGTTACATCTAAAGCCGATAAAGCAGTAAGCAACTTCCCCCTAAATGCTTCCTCTCACTTCTTCCTTTCATTCCTAACCCTAAATTTATTACTAAATATTTTCTTTTTTAATGAACAACGGTTTCGTATGAAAAAAAAAAAAATCCGACATAATTTATTTAAAGAAAGTACAATATATTTTAAAAACTGCATTGCTAATTACAAGTGCTTCTTTATTCATTTCCATTTCACATTACATTTCGCATGGAAACTATACAAACTAGTTTATTTGTAAACTTTTTTTTACAAATCAACTTTTATATCATTGAGTAAGAAAAATATCAACTCGGAACGCGGGGCCTCCCTAAGCGCGGGGCCTGGGGCGGTTGCCCCAGTTGCCACCCTCAAACGCCACCACTGGATCACACATTGACTCGAGTGCTACTAATACAGTTCAATATAAGATTCAATCGGGAGAAAGACAGTGTTATTTTGTGTAATCAGTGTTCTTACGAACAAGCAACAAAACTAACAATTATATTTAATCGATCAACAGCAAATTTCATTATTAGACATCATTCTTGACAAGTGTTATTCCATATATCTTTCTTTATTATGTAATGTTTAATTCTGTCATTAAATCGCATTAATCAAACAATTGTGTATCCGTGGATGCGAATCCCCTATGTGATCTACAGTCTATTAAATTGTAATAGTGGTCCTCCGATATCTTTGTAATCAAACACACACCAACACCGGTCTTGATCGAAATCACCAAACTGAGTTAGCTCGGTGACCCGAAGACGAATCTTGATCCAGTTGACCAAGTGACAGATCTTGTTCCTATAGTTAGAATAAATTCAAATTATATTATGTGAGATTCCTTCAGAAGCGTTCTATGTACGGGAAATTCATATTTAAGAGTTTTAATACGTTTTAATGTTTTATCCTGTTTAATACTTCAAACAAAAAAATTGTTTCAGAATAGCCTTTCCGAGGGGGTATTTGCACACCTTCAGGATTTTTGTTCTTCATGGAGATATGAGACTATTTTCATATGTTATTACTATTGTTAGAAACTGTTCGGTGTCTTTTTTTTTTTTTTTTTTTTTGTCCTCTGGGGAGTAACAGCCCTGCTCGCGGTCACCGCAGGTAGAAAGACGGTTCAAACACAACAGTGTGTATACTGTAGAATGAAGCATAGACATGGTCCAAAAAGTGAATGAACTAAAGGATCTGATTGACCCGGTGACCGTTTCAGCTCTAATTGCAACCGCTTTGTATGTATTCCATTATGATATAGCGACAAATCCAGCCTGTTAGGTTAAACCAGACAGTGATTGGCACTTTTGAATTTATTAGGTGAAATCGACATCGACATTCGATGAAATAAAAGATCATTTTAATCACAACATGATGAAAAGGATGCATTTATCTTCACGAAATTTAGACTTGTTGTTCATGATATGCGCTAGTTACTATACTGATTGCACCATTTACACCTGCCTTAGACGTTATATAAGCTGAGAAACCAACAACAGGCACTCGAGAAATTTCTCATCTCTCCATCCTTCAGAAAAGTGTAGAACAAATCACCATATTTTTACCTCTCAACTATCAAATTATTGTAGGTATTTTATGAATTTGTACTAAAAAAATAAACAATAAAACTTATTGATGTTATCAAGAAAGTTGAAATTGAAAATATATAGAACGCATCACGACCCTGGACGATAAACATAAATTACGAGTGTTTGTGAATACGGGTTTGAGAAGATAAACATGCCGAGATGACCTGAGAATGGAGGAGACTGCATAATGAACTCCACAGGCGAAAATGTACGAATAATGAAATCGCGATATCTAAGATGGCCAGCGCATGTAGTGGAGTCACTTAACGAAAATAATCGTTACAGATCGGATTAGAGCACCAAACCTTGTAGTGAATATACACCACTCATGTGCTAGTTTAGTGGGAAGATGCCTGACCTGGTCCTCCGCCATATTGAATTTTTGGAATCGCTCTTTCGCGTGCAATATCTCAAGAATCAATGGACTGATTTTAATTATTCTTTTTTCAAATGAAAGAGCGAAAATTGTAGATTATTGCAAATAAACTTGACAAATATATTAAATTTGATTCATTTTGTTCTGTAATTCTTAATTTCAATTGATAAAATTAATCATAAAATTAACATTTACTCGAAAGCACTTCTAGCACTATTGATCCAAAGCACTTCTTAGTAAGTTTTTAGAGAGCGTTGAATTATGCTTCATTTGAGATATTACACGGAAACTTTAATCATAAGTTGACAGAGATATCTCAGTTTTAGTGTTTTGATGTGTGCGACTTTCTCAAGTTTCTCGATGTAGTGCTCGAAATGGAAATTTATAATATTTCCGAAGCAGCAATACCACTTTACACCGTTTTTTGTCAAAACATACCGGTATAAGAAGGAAAATGAAAAGAAGTATGGCCTACCGGTATATCATACCGGCGTCTACCGTCTCATTTCGAGCAACGGGCCGCATACCGTCTCATTTTAAGCACTGGAAGTGAGCAATAATGTTCCTCGTATGTGTTCTTAATTGTTTGTAAAAATTCCTAGCTGCTAGAACAGCTTAATTTCGATTTATTTCTAGCATCTTACAAACGGTGGGTGATTCCAAATTACTGGCAGTCTATTTGTTTACTAATAATATATTACTGCAACAATCTATTTGCTCAGAAGTAAATTCATTTACCTGTACAGCTTGAGTTAAAAGAGAAAAGCATTTTTTTTTTTAAATTGCTTAGAAATTAATTAAAATTCTTCGGATGTTTTTTTTAACACTTTTACCTCTTCTTTTGCGTGATGCATTTTCCAATCTTTTCCCCTTCTACAATTCCCAAACAACTTCTACTTTAGCACAGGGTTGTAGCTGTCTAAGAATCCACAATAGGAAAACTAAACTGCAATATTTCTTAAAAATGGAATCTCCTGCTGGTGGCTGTCCATAAACAATTGTTACATCATAAAATATTCTTGATTCAAATAAAGACATGCTTTTTTCTGGGAGCTTAGAAAAATCTAGTAACTCTGTTTGATTGTTTGAAACATAATATTTGTATGTTAGGAGAGAGATGGAGGCCAGGCGTCAATTTCAAGCACTGTGAAAATATTTCAGATACATTCCTGGTATGCAACCATATCTAAACGGAAATCTACTGTTGCTTCGCTAATAAAAATCAATCATTATTTAGCTTCCAGGAAAGCTGGAATCAAAGAAAAAAAGCCTGAAGCGAGACTTGAACATGGGTTGTTCAGTTAGAAGTCCAGCATCTTACCGACTGGACTAAACTGCCATTCATGAGATAACACTAGATCAAAACAGGATAGAGGGTCAGAAATACGTTGCCTGAACCCTGAAAACATGAACAAAGATACTCCCATGACTTACACAATAGTTTAATAACTTGTTCTATTTGTCAATTAAGGATCGGAATCCCCCACTGATTGAGAATATGTATTACTTGTGCGAAAAAGGCGATCAAAATCGCGGTTTGCGGGAGGAAACACTTGATAAACATGGGGCTGTTGATACTATAAGAAACCGTTTTCTCTTTATGTGTATGAGCAAAAATCACACTGGAAACTAAAAACTTCAAAAAAAAAAGGAAAAGAAATCTCTCTCTGTGCTTTTCCAGGATTACTAGCCAACAGCTGCAAATATTAATATTTATTTGAAACATTACTGGATATATGAAGGCACTTTTTCCAAATTTTTAACAGTGTGTGGAATCATTTAAGTCATGTTGACGGGATTGGCAAATTATATGAATGGAGTTGCATATCAAGTCTTTAAACTTTTGTGCTGATTTATTTATTTCTTTTGCCTGTTAAATAATGAGATGTGATTCTGCTTTATGTGGTCAAATATCGAATTTATCCCAGTAATTCTAAACATCTTGCAAAAATTGCTTATATTGACGTATTCATTTATATCCTCTAGCTTACCCGTCACTGAGCCAATTTCAGGATAAACAAAGCCCTGGCTCAAAAGGTGAATTAGAACCTCTTGTTGTAGGAAAGGATTGCCATGGGATTAAATTATTTCTGTTAACGTACACACTTGAGTTTTGAAAGCTTCCTATGTGACTGTACCTTCTTCATGATGACGTAAATCATAAACGATCGAATTACTTTCAAATTCTTTAATGAGGCGGGAAAGTTATGGACCCGAAATCATTCAGCGTTTAAATGCTGATGGATAGAGACGAACGAATCTTTGTAGCAACAATTTTGATATTTTGTAGCATTAATTATCACAATTTTAGCATTTATGTCGCATTTTTTTTTTTAATTTAGCACATTCTTTTTTTAAAAAATATGGTACTTATAAACAGTATATTTTTTTATAGTAAGTTGTATGTAATACAAAAATGAGGATACACTCTTCAGCCCTCCCTTTAACTGATTTCTCTTTACTCCTTCCCATCTTCGTACTGCACATGGTTTCGAACTTACAACACAACTGCGTGGGTGGGTGGCTCTCCCGGCTGGCCTTGGTGACGCACGCAGAGGCGTGGAAAATCCCAGGAAGTGACATCACACCATGCAAACTCACGGATTTTATGGAGAACTTAATTTAGCGTCATGCACGTTTTCGGTAAATACAACGATTTTTAAGTTAAATAATATTGGAAATGTGCTAGCAATAATTAGCACGAATTCCTCTTTTTCGTTTTCTTTCGCATTTATCGCAAGTAATGCCGAATTTCCCAAAAATTCGCGAGAATGTAAACGTGATTTCTGGTTCTAAAACGAAGTTTGAGGTTTCCTAAAAAATATACGCATTTTTTTAACGTTTCGCACATATCGCATTAGCGAAAAAAGTTCGTCTCTACTGATATATTTTCAGTACGACCTTGACTATTTTGATATTTTCATAAAGTTCATCTCGTGGAATCGCTGAAAATCATTTACTTCTCTTTGGAAACGACCAGTTCCTTTCAAACTCGTTTGCAATTGACTTGGCAACTGTTTCCTTAATTATCTTCTATATGAACTGGCGAACATGAATTCCTAAGCAAATATCTAAGGTACAAGATTTCCTGAGATTATGTGTACACTTGGATTTTGTAGCGTATGAGAACTTACAAATATCAAAATCTAAAAAAAAAAAGATAATCTAAGTATCATATTTCAGGATTTAAACATCTTACTTTTAAAAGATATAAACATCCTCCCCTTTTAGAGATGAACGTAAAGATCATTGATATGTGCAAAAGTTATTTCTAGAAACTTCTTAATGTGCACAACGCAGAACAGAGTAATTTGAAATTGATACCGCAGAACCGTAGTAGATACCCGGGCCTAGCGAGAACGAGGTCGAAATTTCGATAAAAGAAATTGAAAATTTTCAAATCACCAGGAATGTAGCGAGTTCAATAAGTGTGAATGTTAAAGCCAACAAATCAAGAAGTAGTGTTGCTTGTGTGGTGGAATGCCTAGACGCTGTTCTAGAGGTCTTCCGCTTCTTAAGATGGCAACATTACAAAAGGCACATTGTTAGACAAATTTGGTTGATGTTCAAGTTTTCAACATTTATATCTTCCACATACTGTAATGTGGCAATAAATGTAATAAGACTTTGGTATACCTCTTTGTTGGTAATCCGGGTTAAATGAACCAATAAATTCTGGAAACTGCATTTCTTTGCTCTCTTCTCGCAAAGCTGTCGGCGAATGACCTCATAGCGCTATAGTTATATTGCTGAATTGCTTCTTTGAGAACAGTTTCGAAGTCTTCATTAAAAATAATTTATTTTACCATACTCCTCATCGAGTATGATATTCGTTCATGTTTTTGTTTGTCTTCCTTTTTTTTTTTTTTACCATATTCCTCTTTCTCACAAACATTCGCAAAATCCTCGGTTATCTTATTTTTTAATCAAGTTTTGTTTACAATTCTATCACAACATAAAAAATTCACGAACTTTTATCATTATAACTCATACAGTTCACATTTTGAACAGAATTTGACCCTCTCTCACAGAATCCTTTACACGAGCTACCAATTCAGAGAATACATGAACCTCAGTTGAAGTTCGTTCAGTATTCGTTTTCTGAAATCGGTATCTTTCGTAAGCACTGACACATGCGTTGCGGTATTTCTCTTCGATAGCAACTAAATCAACAGACAACGCATAATAACTAGTAGCTAGCAACCACATCTGTAAGCAATATTATAAATAAATTACGAGTACAATCATCTTGTGTGGAAAATATTCCAGATAATAGAAAACTCGGTTGATAAGAGCTACGCAGCTTATGAACTGCTCAAGCCGGACTGACTGCCAAACTGTATTAATCTCTGCAACAGGTTGACAGATACATAAATAATTCAAAGTATTGTTACAAAAAACTAGAACGCGAGCCCACTATTCTAGCCGCTATTAATTTTTTAGAAACAATTAAGAACACATATTTAGCAACATTATTGCTTACTTCCATTACGCCGAGAAACTTGAGAAATTCGCACATATTAAAATATTAAAATTAAGATATACCCGTTAATTTCCAATCAAATTTGATGTTTTATACCTTAACGCTCTTTGGAAAGTTACTCAAATGTGTTTTCAATAAAATGAGTAAATTTCGCTTGGATGTTATTTTTATGAAATTTTTATCTGTTGAAATTGAAAATTACGAAATAAAATGTATGAATTTTACTATATTGTCAAGTTTATTAAATGTTCAATCATCTAGATTTTTTCCTCTTTCATTTTACAAAATAAAATCAATCCATTGGTTCTTCAAATATTGTACAGGAAAGAATGGTACAAAAAATTCAAGATGGTGTCGTTTCTCAATATGGTGCGGGGCCAAGTCGGGCACCTCTCCACTAAAGTAACACATGAGTGGTGTACATTAGAAAGTTTGGTGCTTGAATCTGATCTGTAACGATGTTTTCGTTAAGCAACTCCACTAATATAGTTAACTCAGAAAAAAATGAAATGTATTTCAAGGCCTTTAGGCTACTCTAGCTCAGGCCGACAACGAAAAAAGACTAAAAAAGAAAGATCCTCACTTCATGGTTTACCCTATACAACATCCTGTTGAAGCTCGTATTTTATGTAGCATGATTTCCTTTCCGTAATGAAAGGCACTGTGGAGCTAAAAATACTGTATCAATCACGTTGTTATTTGTCACACACGCACCTATTACAATACAGCAGGGGTCCCAACCTACAGTCCGCGAAATTTTACTGGACCCGAAACAATACAAAATTACTCTTACCAGTGTTCGAAGTGGGAAAAAACAGAGACGGTATGTTTTGCTAATATTTGCCTAGACAAATCAGAAATTGATATAAGAACACGTATAGCATGTGTTTCAGTAACGGTATGTGTTGAGCTCTCAAAAATCAGAGCCGGTATGCCATACCGGTGCATACCGCCTCACTTCGACCACTGACTCTTACTATATTCTACATTGAATTTAAAAGAAAAGCATTTTAAATACAAAATGTAATTTGGTCCTTGAATATTATACAAGCATATACGCACTATTTTGTATTGAATTTCTTGTTACTAATACATGAAAATAATTACTATATAGTAAAATTAGTTAGTTACTTTTGAGTTGATTCTTTATAATGCGGCCCAAGCCCTCTTCCTGCTTAGGTAAGTTGGCCCGGTGACAAAACAGTTGGAGACCACTGGAGTAGGTACAGGACATAAATCCACGGTGTTAATAATGGGTTTCATCAAACGTAAAGAAATTCTATTACGTATTTACCGTATAGGATGTGCTATTATTTCATGTGTATTTCAGAATCTCGTATTGACAAAAAGCGTTAGAGGGGAAGAGAAGACTGAAGCCTCTCCAAAATATATACCTTAGCCCTCCTTGTAGCACCCCAGTTTTATCAGTATTCTTTATTTTATACATGTGTCATAAACTCGAGTCAACCCCCGGATTTTTGCAAATGAAATATTGTAGCCTCTGCATTTTGCCGGGCGCCATCGCTGCCCATGACTCAAGGATTAATACATAAACAAAAAGCGGATCACACAGCGATGACAAATGTGAAAAACTTAGTTATGACTGTAAATTTTGCCTATACTGGATCAGGTTGGAAGTGGACGATCGAGTGGTGTTTAATTCAAACGTTGATCGAGCACTCCAGTTTTGTTAAGTATAGAGCTCACTTGACAGCTCTGATACAGTTATGTGACACTAGAAAACAAAGCAGAGTTGCCAGGGAATTTATCCCCTTTCCCCCTTACGATAACACCTTTGTATTTAACTTAAAACAACATAACCTATTTCAGAAACTTAACTGCACAGAAATAGATATTATTCTTTTCAATTAGAAAACAATAGTTGCAGTAAAGGGTTAACTTACATAATGAATTCCGTACGTTCGGTGCAAGGCCACACTTCAGGATGGAAACAAACTCACACAAACTCTATTACACACGAACACGGTTTGTGAAGCTCTTCAAAGATATCTTTCAAACTCAGAATGTCCGAGTCATACTGACAACGAGATAAAAAAAAACGCAAACAATTTTTCTTATGAACTTGCAAGTTACTACACTATGACGCAATATTTCCTCAAGCAATTACATACAGAAAAGAAAATACTTTCCTGCTTTCCTTTCTCTGGATTGTCTCGCAAAGGAGAAAATGCATAGAGTGAGTTATAAAATAATCCACTCAAGGCACTGCTGGCGCCACTGTCTATGCGGAGTTTACTCACAACGCGGCGCCAATTGAGCATTCGTTTTCGATTTGTATGGCAGTGTTGCCAGTCCTTCCTATTTTTCTGGAGATCTTTCGTTTTTTTTTTCAATACGTTTTTCATCTCTTATAATTATTCCGCTTTTTCGAAGTCAAAGCAACTAAAGAAAAATATTTTAAAATTATATCTTTCCATTTACTTACTTACTGCACATGAGTGATATATCTGTCATCTATTTTTTAGTACACGATCTGTTTCCACGTTGCCAATGACGCTACTGCACTATCTAGTCTCTCAACTTTCCTTTCCTTTCGAGCTACAAAATCCTACGACATCCTAAAAAATCGCGGTCGGTAGGATTTCGAGCAACCGACCGTCCTGAATTAATTTTTCAGGGGTTTTCCTGTCACACCAGAACAATGCCAGATGGTACCTTCAACATACTCTGGCTGACACCTTCCCGCATCTTTTCCCCTTCCCTATCTCGGACGAGTCTTAAATACCTGAAGGCCATAAATAAAATATTCGATTTTGAGGCCCGCGAGTTCAGATTCACCAGGGATATGCCGCG